>JAJIBD010004445.1:0-184394 GCA_021461705.1 Cryptotis parvus | reverse complement strand
AACTGCTGTGGAAACAGTGTGGAGATCCCCAAATACCAAACGTGGACATGCCACAAGATCCAGGCAAACTAGACTGGGACATTGATCTGAAGAATAGGAAAATACAGATTCAAAGGGACGTTTGCACTCATGTTCAGAGCATAATTCACAGTCACCGGAGCGTGCAGCCAGCCTAGATAACGTATCCACGGAGGGAAGGATAGCTGAGCTGGGGTTTCTATGCTTGCTCAGTGGGACTGTCCATCACCATTAAAATAAAAAGAGGACACTGTGTCTTTCGGGACATGCAGGGACTGCCCCGTCCCAGCCCTGGTTCTACCTGAGTCAGCTTCCCTGGAAGTTCTCTGTGCATCCCACGTCTGCACAGGCCCAGCCACCAAGGCAGGTCTCCCAGGGCAGGCCTGAGCTTCTCATTCTGTGAGAGAAAACAAAACACACCAAGCTAAAGAACGAGGCTTCAGACAATGAAAGGAATGATTTTTTTTTGACATTTGCCCCCTGCAACCCCTACCAGAATGCAAACTGCCTGCCCACTCTCCTGAAGGCGGCTAGGGCCATCTCAGCACTTGGGTGGTTTATGTGCCTTGAATACAAAAACAGCCAAGACAGAAAAGCCACAAAGCCACTCTTGGAAGCACGTACACTTCAAACCGTCTATGTGTTTGTGTGAGTGTTAATAAAGCAGGTCTCTAAGTCCTAGGGCAGCCCCGATTGCCTCTTGAGGCATTGTAACTGCACGTGCAAATAAAACAGAAAAATCAAATTTGATCACTGCATGCAAGGTGCAGGCAGACTTGGAATCTTCAAGAATCTCTAAGCCTGCCCTGCTGCTCCGGTGCCTGGGGCCCAGGTGAGCGAGCCCCAGCCGAATCCCAGGGCCAGTTGCTGGGGGACTGGTGCAGCAAGACAGTGCAGCTTGATGGCTTGCTTCAGACGAAGCAGAGGTTTGTTTTCCTGGGTCTAACTCCTCGTGAGCATAAGAAGCTGCACTGCTCAGACGTGACAGGGACTTTGTAGGATAGGAGCGTGTTGTGATGGAGTCAGCTCAGTCTCATCGCGACCGCTCTGCATAGGTGTGCTGTGCTCTGGGCTGTGAGGGTGTGCTGTGCTCTGGGCTGTGAGGGTGTGCTGTGCTCTGGGCTGTGGAGCGTTGCTGTGCTCTGGGCTGTGAGGGTGTGCTGTGCTCTGGGCTGTGAGGGTGTGCTGTGCTCTGTGCTGTGAGGGTGTGCTGTGCTCTGGGCTGTGAGGGTATGCTGTGCTCTGGGCTGTGAGGGTGTGCTGTGCTCTGGGCTGTGAGTGTGTGCTGTTCTCTGGGCCGTGGAGGGTGTGCGGTGCTCTGGGCTGTGGAGCGTTGCTGTGCTGTGGGCTGTGAGGGTGTGCTGTGCTTTGGGCTGTGAGGGTGTGCTGTGCTTGGGCTGTGAGGGTGTGCTGTTCTCTGGGCTGTGAAGGTGTGCTGTGCTCTGGGCTGTGAGCGGTGTGCTGTGCTGTGGGCTGTGAGGGTGTGCTGTGCTCTGGGCTGTGAGGGTGTGCTGTGCTGTGGGCTGTGACGGTGTGCTGTGCTCTGGGCTGTGAGGGTGTGCTGTGCTCTGGGCTGTGAGGTGTGCTGTGCTCTGGGCTGAGGGTGTGCTGTGCTCTGGGCTGTGTGGGTGTGCTGTGATCTGGGCTGTGAGGGTGTGCTGTCCTCTGGGCTGTGGGGGTGTGCTGTGCTCTGGGCTGTGGAGCGTTGCTGTGCTCTGGGCTGTGAGGGTGTGCTGTGCTCTGGGCTGTGGAGGGTTGCTGTGCTTGGGCCTCTGGCCCTGAAGCACACACGTGCATCAAGCCATGAGGACTTCCAGATGAAAGTGTCAGCCAACATTTGTCCTGTGCCAGTCCACGGAGTAACATGCACAAAGCAACATTTTTGGCTCGTGGCCGTGCTGTGGACATCGTTCTGGGAATTCTGTCCTCTATGCAGAACTTTCCTGCATTCAGGTTATCCCAACATCCACGGTAACACATGTTGAGAGCAGCTGGGGGCAGAATCTTCAAGACTCCAGAGAGTTTAGATCTGAGGAAAGCGCCTTTGAGAAGGAACCAGCAAGCACACCCATATCCTCTTCTCCACGGGTATTGCCTTACAGGCACCTGCTTTCCAGAATCTCCCATCTGCAGGATGTTTATTACACTTATTAGCGCCCGTTTCTGCCCCAGAATGTCACAGTTCCACAAACAGTACAAGAGAGTAAGTCAATGAAGTCATCAAAGATTTATAAGAAACCCCCATCCCACACACTAGAGGCAAGCACTCACACACGCAACAGAGGAATATGTTGTGTGCATATACATGTGCATGTGTGCACACACAACAGTCCTTGTGCACATATCACATACATGTGCACCCTGTGAGGGACCAGGGAAACATGTGTGCACTCGCCGACTTACATATGCACATGTGTGCACACAATACACACATCTGCACATATGTAATCTGAGACCAGGAAATCACTCAAAGTGAGGACCAGTAGCTTCCAAGTCTAAAACACAGAACCAAAGCAACATTTCCATTGATGCGAGACATATTTTCCCTCTGAAGACTGTTCTAGCACATTCTAGCTTGGGTACACTCATGCCTCCTGTGCCCTCCAGAGAGCCAGTATTACTGACAGCTCTCCCCAAATCTCCCTTCCTGATTCCTGGCACCTGCCACGTGAAACTGCATCTCCGGTTCCCAAGGCTCCGTCTCCTGCCTATTCACAGGACCCCAACAGAAAGGAAAGGCTCTGGAGGCACATCCCACTGTTCACACACCACGTTCCCTTCCTTTCTGTACGAACTATTCAGAAGGAACCAGTGGGTTTTAAGTCTATTTTCCCACTGAATTTTAAGTCTGAATTACCCTAAAGAAACAAATGCAGATTTTCACAAATCAAACAAGTGCCGGGGTGGCCTGTGCAGCTTGGGGAAATGTTCCAGACAGCAGTGGGTACAGCCACAGGAGTCCATCTTATCAGGGTAAGGACATCCATGGCTCAAACTTGCTCTCCTTTGAAACCCAGCTTGATCAGGGGAGTGGCCGTGTCCACACTTGGCTGTGGGGCTTTAAGCATTCGTACTGCATGAAGAACACAGGCCTATCCACAGACCATTGCTGAGGGCACGGGGCCCTGCTCCCGGGAGGCAGACCCAGTCAGTGCCCAGAGCAGTCATGCTGCCAGCCAAGGTCAGTGTGGACATGGCCGCCCACTGCAGGCTCCTCAGCAAGGACTCACAGCTCCTCCTGCCCTGAGTTCCGTGCGGGGACAAAGAGAAGCAGGTTCTATTCCTCGTCAGCAACCTTTCCGGAAGGAGGACACCTCATTCCATGCCTCTGACTCCACAATCATCTCTTAATTGACTTTTTGATCACCCCATCAAATATTTAATAATCTCCTATCACAGCACATTATTTTCATTTAAATCAGACAATTGCTGCGGTAGCGGTGACTGCGCCTCATCTCAGCCTGGGGCTCTCCCTGACGCTCAGTCCCATGTGTAAGAACAACACAGAGCAGAGAAGCTCTGAGGGACCCAACTCCCTGGTCTTGCCAGAACCAAGCAACCTTCTCAGTACACAGCAGAGGGTATTCTGGCTGCAGACTCCTCCCCAGCCTGCAAACACTTGTCCCCCTGAGGGCATCACGTAGCCAATCTCAAATGTGGGGGAGAGTCTGGAGGGGGCTGCCCTAGGAGCCTGATGTGTCACAGAGCCCACGTGATGTGGACACTGATGTGAGTAGACCTCTGCGTGACACAGGACCATGCCACCTGTCTCTGAGGTGAGTGACACCCAGTGGCACAGGACCATGCCACCTGTCTCTGAGGTGAGTGACACCCATGTGATACAGGACTGTTGCAGGACTCCTAAGGGCTGCTGCATCTGCTCTGGATTGCCTCCCGCAAATCACTCCGTAGATAAGGGGGTAGTCTAAATGTGGCAGTTTATCCGACCATGTATGCTGTACTAGCTGGTATAAATATTCTCCCATGCTATCACAATCATCGTGGGACTAGCTAGATCTTACCAGCATATTAGCCTGGCCACGTAGGACACCTAAGTAATTAGACCAGAGAGAAATGCTGTTTGCTTCCAAGCAAACAAGCATGGCTCCCTGATATACTCAAAGGCAACTAAAATATAAAACTACAATGAAGTAGAGACTTGTGAAGGCTTGGAGAAATATTTAACTGGCATTGGTGTTGGTCAAGGACATGCCATCTCAGAAACCCCCTTCTCTACACTTCAAAAGCATTCCTAAGCAGATTTCGGCTCAAAACATTAGCACAGTAAAGGCCCTAGGTGAGGTGTGCAGGGAGGGATTACCTAAGGGCATTGGACCCTCCCTGCTTTCCATAACAGTGGGAGGAAGGTCTGAGTTACAGGGGATATAAACTAGCCGGTTCCCGCTCTTCCTTCCTTCTTCCTTGTGGGATCTGTCTCCTTGTGAGCGCTCATTCCCCTTGGAAGGCTTTTTCTCCTTTTACACGTGGTGGTCACCATCTTGGCCTACACGTGGCTGGGGTTCTAGCCTGGAATCCTCAGGTTTTCCTTTTGCTGATTTGTATGCCTGAACCTGTGATAAGTAAAGCCTTTTAAAACTGCATCGGATTCCTGAATTTTCATCCATTCCTCGCCAGCCCGGAGGTAGAAGGGAACTCTCGCTTCCCAGCACTGTCGGGGACCCCGGGGAGCGCCCCGACACAGGACCATGCCACCTGTCTCTGAGGTGAGTGACACCCATGTGGCACAGGACCATGCCACCTGTCTCTGAGGTGAGTGACACCCATGTGATACAGGACCATGCCACCTGTCTCTGAGGTGAGTGACACCCATGTGGTACAGGACCATGCCACCTGTCTCTGAGGTGAGTGACACCCATGTGGTACAGGACCATGCCACCTGTCTCTGAGGTAAGTGGACACCCATGTGGCACAGGACCATGCCACCTGTCTCTGAGGCTGAGTGACACCCACGTGGCACAGGACCATGCCACCTGTCTCTGAGGTGACACCCATGTGGCACAGAACCATGCCACCAGTCTCTGAAGTGAGTGAACATCTGCTTGATGCAGGACCGTGCAGCCTGTCTCTGAGGTGAGTGAACACCCTGATCACTCCCATGCACAGGACTGTGCCACCTGTCTCTGAGGTGCGTGGACACCATGTGCACCTGTCTCTGAGGTGTGACTCTCCTCACATGGTGCCTCTCTACCCTGTCGAACCTCCTCTCCCTGCCCCTCAAACACTTTCCCTCCCATTGTCTAGGAGTCAGCGTCATGCCTTCCGCAGAAATCCCCCATCCCCAGCACACCCACAAAAGCTGTTGTTGAGAGCAGCCCAGTGTGGGGATGTTACAAGGGGATGGTCACAGGGAAAGGCGACTCACAGCAAAGAGCCCAGTGCAGACCCTGAGGGAGCAGCGGCTGGGACCTTGGCAGGCAGCTTTCCCCCTGAGGAGGGAAGGGAATCGCTGGGACTCAATCAACAACTTGGTCAGAAACCGCAGGAGCCTTGCATGCAGGTCTGGCATTTTCGCACAGTCCTGTGAGAAAGGTTTCTCTCAGGTCTGCCTGAGAGCAGGTTTCCTCTCAGGTCTGCCTGAGAGCGGAGCAGAGCGCAAAGTTCACACGGGAACGCTGGGAAGAGGCTCACTGCGGGGCTGTGGCTCTTGTGGTCCTCTCACTGCTGCCACCGCAGGTGGCTGAGCTCAAAGACGCTGTTATACCCAACAGGTTGGGGCACACTCAGGACATCAGCTCCCCCCAGTCGCAGCCCACTTGCACTCTGATTTGAAGAGCAATCCTGTCCTCTTTTAACTAAATGTTTCTCTGATCCGGAGCAAAGTTTTGCTTTAATCTGTCAGTTCTCAGGCCTTCCAAGGACCCTGTGATGCCAGGACTGTCTTTCTCAGGATGCATGAAAGGGCTTTCCTCTCTCCAAGGGATGATTAAATTAACAGCACACTGGGAAGAAAGCTCTGAGCAGCTCTGGAAAGGTCAGTGTCTAGCTCTGGAAAGGCCAGTGCCCAGCGCATCTGTGCTGACCCAGCCACACCCACAGACTGTCGCCCAGGAGACACCTTGGTCTGGCTCCCTTTTAAACTTGTTGCTCAGGACACTGGAGCCGGGGTCAGGCGGCATGGAGAGGACTTTGCAAAAATGCGGGCAAACTACTCCAGTGAACTGTCAGGAAGTAGAGGATGCCAGCAAGCGGCAGGAGGTGGGCGCTGGGCGTTTGTCCTTGCAGCTGAGACACTTGACACTGTGCCCCCTTGCCTGGCCAGCATCCTGGAGCCCACGGGGGGGGCTGTGCACAGTGCCTCTCCTCAGGTGTCTCTCCACAGGCCACAGGCACTTGGCTCTGAGGCTCCCAGGTCCCCCCATATGGAGTGAGCCTGAGCAGAGGGGCGAGGCCTGAGGGCGGGGTGCAAACTTCGGTTTATAAGGACAACAGCCTCAATGCTGCCAAGACAGAGACCTTTCCTACTGGGAATCCATGTCCAGTTGCATCAACAGTCATGCCCTTGGTCATTCAATGGAAGGGTCAGAGAGGGAAAATGCTTCCACGATCTTCACAGCAAGCCGCCCTGTCGTCACTGCACCCAACATTTGTGCTAAAACCTTTGTGCTGCCTCACTCTGGAGCCAGGCGGCAAGACATCTCGGAGGCAGGTGACTGTCTAACGGCCGTTTCAGGGAAACTTATTCCTGATGGGCATGGAGGGTCTCAGAGTCGAATGTGTCCTAGTTGTTGTTGTTCAGACAGGATGCAGGGAATGACATAAGCCAGAGCTAGTCAGGAAAATGCTTTTGTTTATTCTTAAACATTACTCAAAAGTCTAATTTCCCCCCCACTGAGAATCACTCAGTTATTAAAATGGCATAAAAATGCAAGTTTGCTTTGGGAAGGGGGGAGGTGAATGAGGGGTCTCTATTAGCTTCTTCCTGCAGGCAACGTGCAGAGTAAATGATGAAAAGGCTCTGCTTGATGCAGGCAGCAGTATTGATTCACTCTTATTAATAAGTAAGACCCCCATGATTAGAAATGGCCATGAAGCTCCATGTTTCCCCCTCTTATAATGTAGGAAGCTCCATTCTGTGGTGGGCAACAGCACCGTGGACCCTTGTGAACCCCACGGTGGCCATCCCATATGGCCTGAGTGGACCTTGAGATAAGTGTCTGTGGTTGTAGACCCTGAGGCGTGCTTCTGTGGTGAGGCGGACGCCTGCAGTGTGGAGCATGATGTGGGTGTCTGTCTGGGCATAAACCCTGATTTGGTTGACTGCGGTGTGGTCACCGCGGCAGTTTACCACGCAGATATGCAGCATTCCTGACTCCAGTGGCTCTGGGGCAGCCTGTCCCTACTTCTGCCTCCCCCACCACTCTGTCCCCCGCCCCACACACAATGTGAGCCTTCCCAGATGTTCCAGAGTTGGAATCAAAGCTTCAGCCTCGGGGGTCGCCACCTCCCTGAGGGAAGCACACTCCGGGTCCCCTCAGTGGTGTGTGGTGTCCTCTGTTCCTCCTGTAACTAGCCTTGTCCTGCGTCTGGACACAGCTTTTGGATCACTCATAAGGAGCACAGCCTGGTGGCCCCTTTCTTTCCTTCCCTTTGTCAGCTCGTGTCTCCTTCACATGCAGACCCAGGAAACTCACTCTGGAGTGTGAACCTGACAGCCTGCGACCTCCCTATCTCCTCAGCCAAGGTTTGAGTCAGTGACTGCGGGGAGTGGGCAGGGGCAGTGCTTGGGCAGAAGGGCTCACAAGGGACTCAGGTAATGTGGACTCAGCTCTCACGGGGCCTGGGAACCTAGGGCGCATGCACACGGGTCAGCTCCTAGGGCTCATGCACCCGGGTCAGCTCCTAGGGCTCATGCACACGGCTCAGCTCCTAGGGCGCATGTACACGGGGTCAGCTCTGTGTGGAAGGTGGAGACTGGGCTCTGAGAAGTCCATGACCCGAAGCTGCACTTGCAGTGTGGAGGTGCTTCTCAGGAACAAAGCACCGACCCTCATGTGCACTGTGGATTTCCTTGGTGGTGGCAGTAGCTTTTGCAAACAGATCAGCAATGAGGCACCATGGCCACATCCTTGCAACTAGGACCACGGAAGGTGCCACGCAGCCACTGACTAGCTGCCAACCAGAGCTGCTGTTCTGGACTTCCAGGGGAGATGCTAAGACCAAAGGTGCTGCTGGCCATAGCAGGGCAGCCCACCCGCCAGCCTCTGCCTGGCACCATGCCTACCTTCATTGCAGAAGTTCAGGAAGGGGAGCTTCAGGGGAGCCCAGGGAAGCCTCGTTCCTCCACACCACGAAGAAATGTGGCATTATGCAGAGTGCCCGAGAGAGTCCAGCTTACCCGTCCCTGTAAGCTCAGGCAAACGGATGTCATTCCTGCCAACAGGAGCTACGGGCGACCTTTGAAGGCTAACCACTGATTCTGGATGAGATTTTAGTAGGATTCCTTGAAAGGGGTGCTGGATCCTAAGAAATCTTAGTCTGGGCACGTAGCATGAATAAGTCTGCGCCTACCTGACTGCAGCACAGCGGAGTGCGCTTGCCCCGTATATACCAAGTCTGTGCCCAGTTGGCTGCAGTGACATCACAGTACAGCAGGAGGGTGCCTGCCCTATATGTGTGGAGGCCTGGGCTCATCCCAGCACTGCAGAACTGCAGATGAGACTCACACTCTCCAGCTAAGGGTCACTTTTGCATGCCCGGACAGTGTGTGTGTGTGTGTGTGTGTGTGTGTGTGTGTGTGTTGTGTGTGAGCAGACGCTGGAGCACTGCACTGCACCAGCTCTTCTGCACAGGCCTTGGATCAACCAAGGCTCAGCATCTCTCCAGAGTTGAGACTGTGGTAATAGGTCTCTGGCCTTTCCCGTTCTCTGGTTCCGCTGGGATGAGTTCTGAGGAAAGAAAATAAACCATTGTACAGAAAGCAATTAAGCAAAGTACATAAAAAACTAAAGGGGAAAAACTATCTCTGCACATTGTGTAGACAGAAAGTCCTAAGAAAATGCCTACAAATCTTAAACTAATAAAAAATCTTCAGAAAGGGTACAGTGAAGTATAAGTAATCTGTGCAAATTTATGTACACCCGCGCAGACAAGACATGTAAAAGTCTAAGAATTTCCAAGGTGAAATTTTTTTAAAAAGGTTCATTTAGAGAGGATTAAACTGTTAAGAATATATTTTTAAAAGAAGTGCAAGACTTGTATATTGAAACTTGAAAACTGCTGAAAGTAATGAAAGAAGGTAAGAAATAGTGGAAAATATTCATTGATTGCTAGGTGTTTAAACTGTTATGATAGCATATTCCCCAGGTTCACCTGGAGATCCTTTTTATAGCCCATACCAAAATCGCAGTGGCAGGCCAGAGAGATAATACAATGGAGAAGGTGCTTACATAGCATGGGCTGACCTGGGTTCAATCCCTGGCACCCCATATGGCCTCAAGAGTCCACCAGGAGTGATTCCTGAGTGCAGAGCCAAGAGTAACCCCTAGCATGCTGAGGGTCGCATGGAAGCAGTAAGACTCCAGCTACCGATAGACAAATATGACCCAGGGTCAGTACATGAACATGAGAAATCAGAAAATTCTATGGCAAGGCCATCTGGGGACCCTGTGTCTAACTGTGTCATCTTAGCTGTGGCTCTCAAACAACGAAAACCCTGTGACTTCATCAGTCATAGTAATATTGCAGAAAAAAAATGAATAGGCTTGTGGAATTGGTAAATTTATATCAAACTACTAGAAATGTTTAAAGGACAAAGTTGATGACCTGGTTAACTTATTAAAAAAAAGCTACAGTAATAGATAAATTAGTATTTCTATCATCTCTAATCCCCATGAGGCGTGTCTCAGTCACACACTGCTCCAGGTTCCCTCTCTATAGCACTCTGACAGCTACACCATCTAGAGAGAGAACTGGAAATTGAAAATCCAGATATAATCTGTCATATTTATGGTCATTTGTTTTATGACAAGAGAAGCAAGAAAGCAAATAGGAAAGAATTGGCTGTTCTACAATAGTTCTGGAACAACAGGAGAGTCACATGGAAGCAGTAAGAATCCAGCTACCTACAGACAAATCTGACCCAGGGTCAGTACATGAGCCAAATATTAGAAAACACCAGGAAGTTCTGTGGCAGGGCCATCTGGGACCCTGTGTCTAACTGTGTCATCTTACCTGTGACACCAAAGAGATGGGAAACAATAACAAAAAAAAGTTGGATGTGACAAGGTCTGACCTTGGGACTGCCCCAGCACGAGTGGGCGACCTTCAGTGCTATGGGCCGACGGCAGGGAGTTGAGAAAAAAAAAACCCTTTGAAGGAAACAAAGGCAAAGACCCTCATCTAGAACAGTGCAGGGCAGGATGAGGGAAGCTTTGGTCAGCCACCGCATCCCTCTCAACACAGTGCGAGCCCAGCTGCCCTGCCCCTGCAGGAAGTGTGGGTGTGGGAGGGAACAGTGCCTTCTACAGGCTATCAGCCTGACAATGCATCCACACGTGAGTGTGGCATGACCTGGCCTCAGATACCCAGCTTCCCTGTGCTCCCACATGTCCCTGAACAGTCTGTGGATTAGGAGAGTGGACACAACCCTCGCAGGCAGCCAGATGTGTTGGTGCTGGCCCCACTGGATGCTGGCCAGCGTGGGTTGAAGCAGAGAAGGAAGGAGTAGCCCATCAGGCCTGGTTTTGGTGGAAGCAGCTAGAGGGGACCCTGCTCCATCTCTCAGCGGACACGCAGCCAAGTACCACACATGCCCTGGGCCCCACATGCACACACAACAGCACCCCGACACCCAGGTGCCCACTTTGCTGCCAACCTTGAGTCTTGGTGAGATGGGGAGCCCCGCTCAGGAAGTGAGGCTACACATGGGTGAGGCCAGAGAGTGGACACTGAGCTCAGGTTGGCAGTGCCCACTAGTGTTGGATGACAGGCTTAGCTAGCTTGGGAGCTTTGCTGTTTTATCCACTCACAGCTTAATCTATTTATATGTTCTTAAGCCAAGGTTCATACTAATGAGATCTCTCTTCTGTGTAAATACTGATGGAGGGTGTGGCAGTTACAGAAGTCACCTAGACTCTGAATAACTTCTGACTTATTATACATTTACTAAGACTTCTATGTTATCTAGATCGGGTACAACTCCTCTTTATGCCCACAGCACCCAGCGTGGGACAGATAGAATTTGCCAGGAGACTACCACCCTGGCTACATTGAAACTATCATTTAAGAAGGATCATACAGTTTGCCCTCATGCAAACTGAGGGCAGAGAGACACTCTGACCTCTAGAAGAGAGGCACTCCAGACCCACAGCTGCACTGCTTGGCCCTATGTGGAGCAGCCCATGGAGTTACAGAGGGCAGTAAATGGCCCAGCCAGCCCCTGGCCGAGTCCAACATAGCTCCTAGAGTTTGCTCACATGTCTGTGGGGGGGCCACGCTGGCCGGACTTGGAGTGGGGATTTGTGCTCCTCCTCCCATTCCTCCACCTCCATGTCGGAGGGCGTAGCTGTGAGCTCCCAGCCACCACAGTCAGCAATCCCAGAAAAGAGATACTTCAGACCCACAGCTGCGCTAGCGTGCGGCCACTCTGTAGCTGCACAGCATTCTTAGGCAATAATGGAAGTTAGGACCAGGTCCTTCCCAGGATCTTTCACATTTATACACTGTAATGATCATTCTCCTGCACGGCAGAGCCTGGCAAGTTACCCATGTTGTATTTGATATGCCCAAAACCAGTAACGGTTATAGACCTCATTCACATGACCTGAAGGATTGGTTTGAGGGTCTATGTGTTCCTTGGGCTACGCTAGCATATGACAGGACATATGGAGATGTTACTGGTGCCAGCTCGAGCAAATCGATAACAGAAAGACAAGTGATACAAGTGATACAGTTTGCCCTCACTCAGGCAAGTATGACCCTTTCAGTATATGGAGAACAAGATACTCAGAATCACCTTGTGGGTACCATCTAGATTACAAGAAGTCCATGAAGTTAAAATGTATTATTTTATACCAGCCACCCTCCCTTTCTCTCCAGTAGTTTACATAAAAGAAAATCTCGGAAGAGGGGATTAGTCCTTGGCATAATCTTTTGTTTATACCTATAATAGGGTGTGGCACCACCCTTCTACACTCTTCTACTATCTAGAAGCTGTTTAGGGTTTTTTTTTTTTGACAGGACCCTCCCTGTCAACAGTTAGGATTACTTTGTTGTATATAAGGGTACACACACACACACACACACACACACTCACACACATTTTGAGGTAGAACTCTTTCTGGTAGGATCCTCTTTGGTGGGAGACTTGGGTTCTCTTGTATGGTCTAAGTTCTGACCAGAGCTAGAGTTCTTTTATTATATTGGATTATGGTGGTAAAGCTTTTGTACTATTAAAAGCCTTTTTTGGAACTGTGAGTTTTCATCCATTCCCCTGGCGGCCTTGGAGGTAGAAGAGAACTTCTGTCCTGATACTGTTGGGGACACCAGCAGCTCCCAAACACACTAGGTGCTGGCAATGAACTGAGAGTTTGCACCTCCATGCCCTGGGCTGCAGGAACCGAGGGCTTCACACCCCTACTAGGGCCCCTGCCCCCATAAGAGCAGGCAATCGATTTGTTCCCAGGGACTGGAACTGGGAGAAAGAGGATAGAGGAGGAGACAGGACGGGCTGCCCATCGCCTGCCTATGCTCACGTTCCAGGGAGAAGGGACAGAAACTCCACAATCATCTTTTCTGTGTCTGTGGAAAATGCCATTGGAATCTTGATCAGTTTGCATCCAATCTGTTCATTGCTTTAGATCAATGAAGATTTTAAATGTGTTCAATCTTCCAAGCAATGTGGGGCAAAGGAAAGCTGGGGCGCCACTTTCTTACTGCCACAGTGACCAAAAAGCATGGGGCTGGCATGAACTCAGACTGATGGGTCAGTGGAACAGAGTCAGAGGCCACACTCCCATGTGGACAAGGGGGCAAGGGAGTTAAATCAATGAAAGGAAAGTCTCCTCAGTAAGTGGTGCTGAGAATACAGAACAGCTGCGTAGGGAGAACGGAGCTGGCTGCCTCCTCTGCATACCAGACAAAAAATCAACTCAAAATGGATTAGAGACTTAGCAGAACACCTGCAACCTCATGGTCTCCTGGAGAAAATGGGAGATGAACTCCTCCCTATCACATGTAACAAGGAGATTTTGTATTTAATACCCAAAGCAGATGAATTTGTAGCCACAGAGAACTGGAGGGTCACTACCAAGGTGGGCTAAAGGTCCAGGAGCTGAGAGAGAGTCCTGGCGTGTGTGCGAGTGACAATACTGATTCCTAGCTAGCACTGACTGGGGTTCAGTGTGCTCATCCTGGGAACAGCTGTCACCCAGGCTGGTGCCAGCAAGCTTCGCTGTATTGATCAGGTTATAACCTGCACATGGGTTAAAGGGTGACGTCCAGGCACTGCTCATATAATTGTCTCCCAATAAGAGTGGAGAAAAGGGGGGACTGAAAGATGTATGCCATTGCCTAGCCAGAAACTTCCTCCTGGGTTTCCAATGTGGCTGATGACATGTATGGGGCAAAGCACACCAGGCCCAGGAAGACTAGAGCTTCCTCAGAAGGGAGACTGGGGGCTAGCACTTAGACAAGGACAGTCACCGACAGGCTGGGGACACAGCAGGAGTCACCTATGAGACCCTGCCCTTGACCATGGTCTTCAGAATGACAGTCTGTGTGTGAGAATGGTGTTAGACACTCTGTACTGCTGGGATGCAGCCCCAGCAGATAAATTCAGGCCCAAACCTTGGGGACTGGAGGAGGAGACAGCGATAGTTCTGCAGTGACTGTTCACTGCCCGATACAGTCGGTCCTGCACAGTGACTGTTCACTGTCCAATACAGTCGGTTCTGCACAGTGACTATTCACTGCCCAATACAATGCAGTGACTGTTTCTGCCCAATACAGTCAGTCCTGCACAGTGACTTCATTTCCTGATACAGTCGGTCCTGCATAGTGACCGTCCACTCTCTAAATCAGTCAGTCCTGCAGTGATTGTCCACTCCCTGATACAATTGGGCATTCACTTTGCCTGCCACTCTCTGATAGTTGGTATTTCTCAGGGACCACTCACATTTTGATAAATCACAGGTTCTTCACAACTGTTCCCACTCGGATATAGCTGACCTTATAAGTGACATCCGTACTCTGATACAGCAGGCCCTGCGCATGCCTCTGAGATCTCCTGTAATGGGAGGGAGGAGAGTGTTTGTGAGAGGGGAGTCAGGTCCCACTCCTGTCTCACTTTGACCCTAGGAGCAGAGTCCCCTCTGCACCTCAGTTCTCTTTGTCCACTCATGGGAGCAGAGAAAGAGTGACCAAACCCAGGACTTCTGAGGATGTGCATTGTGGTGGGACTTTCAATAAAAGGGACTCACAACCCTGAAAATGGCAACAGTCATTATATTTGGTGAATTTATTTCCTTGAATATTATTTATGAATTTACAAACGTTATTTTATGACTGAATTAAGTAGTATCATTTAGATGAATTCTATGACGATGTTTGATTACTAACCTCACTGATGTTTTAATGAATAATCTGCTTTTTTGGAAGCATCTAAATTAGTTATATTCAGGTATTACCTGGTAATACATGACAGGAGGATGATTTAAATGTCTCATTTACACGCTGAGTAAATTAGCCCACCTGTGAGTGTGTGGCAATCTGAGGTGGGGGTAGGCAGAAAAAATCACAACACTGTTCTATCAGGCAGAAATAGTCATTCCAAAAAATAAAAAAAGAGAAATAGTCATTCCAGTTCTATCTAGACAAGGTTACTAGGATAAGAGGCCAAGGGTTTAAACTCCAATACAAACATCCTGTCTCTCCAAAATCGATGCCAAGTTCAACTGATGCTGTGACTGTCTCCAAAGAGAAAAGGTACAAGCATGTCCTCCCAAGGTGCCAAGGCCCCACTGAGGAACCTGTATCTCACAATACACTCAAGCAGAATCTTCCTGCTGTGAAATCTCCCAGACTGTCCATTTGTTTAAAGGGCCACACAGCCTCCTAATACACAGGCAAACACACCACTCCTGACATACAGTCAAACACAGTCTCCTGACACACAGGCAAACATAGCCACCAGAAATACAGGTGAGCACAGATTCCCCGATCTACAAGCAAATACAGTCTCCTCACATATAGGGAAACACAGAGGTGGTTCCTAAAACACACGGGTGATGTGTCCTCCTAAATCACAGCTGACCTGAAATGCTGGAGTAACAACCTCCTGAAACATAAGGAGAAACAGCCTCCAATGCTAGGAGGCTCTGAACCCGAGATCTCTGCACAATGCCTTTCGGCAGACTCGGCAGCATGCACTTCCTGAGATATGACTGTGTCTGCATGTCTGCTGGCCTTTGGTGTCACTGAACAGCACCCTGGTCAGGCAGGCAGCAGTGAAGACCTTTCTCCATGCCCTGCTACTCCGCACTGGCCACTAAGAACAGCAGAGATCAGCCATGATGGGGAGGGGTCAGGGGCTGCATTCCCAGACAGACTCCTGCCCTGAGAAGCTACCCCTTCAAGATCTCAGAAAACCACATTAGTGAGAGCGAACAAGTGACAGCTGGAATCAGACAACACAGATTCATATCATCACAGTTCTTCCCTTTTGGGAAATGCTTTTCAGCTCCTTAATAGTCTCTGTGAATATAATACAGTTTCTTAAGTTAAAATGAGACGTAGTTATTCCACACTCTCCCCCTTGAATTTCATTGCATAGAGTAAAAGCTCTAATTCCCTCTAATTAAGTAAACATAAAGAGGATTTGAGTGAACAATTCAAAAATTATGGCAGACGTGAAATAGACTGATAACTCCAGATTTGGTGTGAGCTGCTGGTCATCACTGGCCATGTGAACTGGGTGTCCACTTACCCATCTCCTCACCTCCCAGGCCCTATAGGCTGCCCTGGGGGCAGCAAGGCAGGCCTGGTGGACATGGCTATGCTCCTCTTGGCCAAATGTAGCACCTTCACGGCAGCTGTGAAGGACTTGGCCCAGCACCCAGGCCCAATGCCACCAAGACCTTCCTGACTCTTAGAGTGGAGAGGACCTCACAGGTAGCCTGTGAGGGCAGGCGCACAGAGAGTCCGCTTCCCGCGAGACTAGCCCCAGCCAGAGCAGAAGAGTTTGAAGCAAGGAGAGTGGAGCCTTTGCATTCTGGTTCTGTTCCCTACGTGAGCTTGGCCAGGGCAAAAACACACATCTCCAAATTCACCTGTACTGATGATGGTCAGGGCCATTTAAAAGGACGGAAATCTGCCATGATCACACCCCACTTGAAGGAGCGTCTCAGGGCTGGAAATGTCACTGGCATGTGTGTGTGGTGGACACAGATATAGCACAACTGCTAGAGGCAAGGCTCACACTGGGCTCCCTCCTGGCCAAGGGCTACAACGCCCCACACTCAGGACCGGTGCTGGCCCTTGGTGAAACTCTGGACAATCTGGGGCCGGAGCGATAGCCCAGCGGGTAGGGCGTTGGCCTTGCACGCGGCCGGCCCATGCCGGCCAGGGTTCGATCCCCGGCATCCCATATGGTCCCCTGAGCAACGCCAGGAGTAATTCCCTGAGTGCAGAGCCAGGAGTAACCCCTGAGCATTGCCAGTGTGACCCAAAAAGCAAAAAAAAAAAAACAGAAACTCTGGACAATCTAATGAAAGACACTGCACTCAGCCTCTGTCCATACAGAGGCCTGTTCCTGATCACAGATGCTTCACAAGCCCCCAAATCTGGTCACACTGCAGTTGTGACCCAGTTCATGTAGTTCCTTAGCCCACACCCCCCCACCCCCACAGTGGGAAACTGGGGCCCATTCTCACTGTCCTCCCCACAGCAGGACACATGCATACACTAACCGCCTCATCTGCACAGAGCTGTCTGCGGAGACAGAGTCTCGGCCTGGTGCCCTCAGCACGGCCCATCAGACAGCAGATAGGAAGTGCTGTTCTGCGAATCAAGGAAATGTTCAGGGGACTCTGCCAGGCCTGGCTCTGCCTCTGCCTGGAATCTCACAGCTGCCCGGGTACACGCCTATGCTGCCAGCTATCGCAGCCTCCCCCTACCACACACCAGTCCTCCAGGGAGATGGACAGCAGGTGCTGTGTGGACAGAGGATAGTGCAGTGTCCTCCATGGAGATTGTCCAGAGGAAACTTCGTGGGGGCAGGCAGTTTGGTGCTGTCCCTGAACAGTGTGCCTGTGGTGTGTCCCTTCCCGGGACCAGCAGCCACAGCCTCACGACCATGTTTGGCCGGGAAGTTTCCAGAATGCCACTTGAAGCTTGAATTGCAGAAGCAGAAAACCCTGATGATTCTCACTGTGATTGCCCATTCTGCGTGGCTATGGATAGTTGAACCCTGCATATTCTGTGTCTTGTGACAAGATGAGAAGCATTTTGACTCTGTCCCTGTGCTTTGCAAGAAGAAGCACAGTGGTCATCTGGGGAAGGACCCTGGAGCCAACCCTTCTTTGCAATTAAAAAGTTCATGTTTGGGTTTTGGTCATACAGTGTTTCAGCACCCGTCCCTCCACCAGTGCCCATCTCCCACCACCAACATCCCGGTTCCCCCCCCTTCCCCAGCCCTGCTCCAGGCAGGTTCTTGCAGTCTCATGCCAAATTCTCAGATTTCTAAGGCAATAATCCCCTTACTTTGATATTTTCTGAGTGTTTCCTCTCAATGAGCTTGAGCTCTCATTGTTGCTACAGCCCGGGGAAGAGGATCCTTAAACATATAGTGACTTTCTCTGCACTTACTCATCCTCATATCTTATTCAACTTCAATGCACCGACAGTTGTCACTGAACATTATTATTGGAACTTGGGTTCAATTCACCTACTGCTTTTCTCAGGTTATGGGGAGAGTATGGGCAGGTAGAGGCCTGTATCAGTGTATCTATATTGCTCACTGCATCCCGCTGAATCTATGGCCCACAGGTAACACCAGACATGAATATCTGACTCATACACTGCACGATCCCCTGAGCATCACTGGACGTGAGCCCCGAGCACAGGGACAGGAGTCATCCCTGAGCACCACTGAGAGAACTCTTCCGCCCCAGTAAATTCCCCCCCAAACCCTCACAGAGCAGATAATCTCAACTCTCATAGAACTGGACTTCTGGGTTACCTGGTCCCCAAATTAAGAACACCACAAGAAAAAGAGAGAGAGGGGAGAAGGGGGGGGGGGGGGGGGGGGGGAAAACAGAAAGAAATCTATTGATCAGTATCACTGATGAAAATAAACACAAAAAGCACAAATCACCCTAACCCAGAAGCACAGACAGTGTCTCACATGCTGGGAACGAGAACATGATTCGGAAAAGCAGGAGAGAGAGAGAGAGAGAGAGAGAGAGAGAGAGAGAGAGAGAGAGAGAGAGAGAGAGAGAGAGAGAGTACAGCAGGGACAGAGTCCGTGGGACTCGCTTGTCGAATCACCTGAGATGTAGGGGAGGAAGGTCTAGAACACAGCAGTGTGAAGCCTGAAAACCAGAAAAGTAACACCAAAAACAGACATAGTCCACCACAGCCAGGTGGACAGGGTTCCGAGCGACTGTAAACCAGGTTCCGGCTGCCAGAGAAATCAATCACCAGCACAGAGGGGACACAAGAATGGGGGCTTGGGATCACAATCACCAGTGTGGACTCATGAAGGACCCAGACGATGGCTGACAGGTGGCAGATGGCAGGTGGGAGATACACAGATCAGAGATGGTAGCTTGATGGGTGATAAACACACACACACACACACACACACACACAGGATGGACGTGATGTGCAGACACAGAGCTGACAGGGACAGTCAGTGAGAGACGAGCACACAGCTGCCTGAGGGGTGACAGACAAACCAGACATCCTGGTGGCAGCCAGGACATCTGTGCCCTGACACCTCATGAACAGGCACCAGGGAGCGTTGAAGGACACCTGATTCAGGGCTGTGGACAGAAATAGGAAAGTAAGGCCTAGAAAATCTTGCAGTGCCACAAAGTTAAGGACATGTTTGGGGAATGATGAAGAAGAACCAAGAGTCAGCACAGCCTTCGGTGTGATGAGACAGGGTGGAGAGGGGAAGCAGGAAGAGGGTCTTGGTTTGACCCAAACTAGAGCTCAGGGTATGGGTCACAGACACTGGGATCAAGTAAGGGGTCACAGATGTCAGGGTCAGGTGTGGGGTTACAAACACTGAGGTCAGGTGTGGAGTCACAGATACTGGGGTCAGGTATGGAGTTATGAACATTGGGGTTGGGTCATAAACACGGCTTGGATGTAGGGCCAATGACACTAGGGGTTGACTGGGACCATGCACACTGGGGTCAGGGGTTATGACCAGGGTTAGGAGTGAGGATGCAAACACCAGGGTTGGGCGTGGAGTCAGGAACACCGTGGTTGGGTGTGGGATCAGAACACCAGGAATGGGTGTGGGATCAGAAACACCAGGGCTGGGTGTGGGACCAGGATCATGAGTTGGGTATAGGGTCATGGACACTGGGATTGGATGTGGAGCCAGGAATGCCAGTGTTAGGTGTGGGGTCAGGAACATGGGTTGGGTATAGGGTCACAGACACTGGGATTGGGTGTAGGGTCACGGACACTGGGATTAGGTGTAGGGTGAGGAACACCAGGGTTAGGTGTGGGGTCAGGAGCATCAGTGTCAGGTGTGGGGTCACAGACCCTGGGGCTAGGTGTGGGATCATGAACATGGGTTGGGTGTGGGGAAACAGACACCAGGGTTGGTGTAGGGTCAGGAACACTAGGGTTGTGTGGGGTTGGGTGTGGGGTCACAGAAACTGGGGTTGGGTGTAGGGTCATGAACATGGGTTGGGTATCACAGGTACTATATAACATGGGTCATCACAGGTATTTGTGCCATCATACCCAGAGACACTGAAAACACAATGGGTGCCATGACAAAGAACACCTAGAATGGGTGACTCATGAGCGAGGTGACTGAGTCTCAGGGATCTGACATGGGTTTGTTACCTTGCAGAGGAGCCGATGCCTTACCTAAGCAGAATTCTCTGTGGCATGTGTCCTGCTGTGCATCATGGGACTGCAGAACAATCATGCTGGGGCCTGCATTCCTGCAAAGAGAGGGGCTGAAGCACAGGGGCCATGGAGAGTGTGTCTGGTGCACCTGATGGCTCCGTGCTGACCTGCAACCAGGGAGCTTCCCTCTCTAAGAGGCTTCCCAGGAGAGCAGCCTTTCATGGTATGACTGACTTTGGGAAAGATGCAAAAAGAGTACGTACGCACCTTCATCTCAAAATGTGAACTTCTTGGACAGAGAGAATTCCCACAGGACACAGGAGATTAGACAGGAGGCTCCCTCGCCAACACTTCTGCTACAGGACAGTCTTTTTTTCCTGGCCTCACAGAACAGCAGGGACTCAGGCACCAGGCGCCTGTCCCGCTGTGTGATGAAGATTTCTCCCTCAAATTCAGCTATGGGACTCACTTGTGAAAGTGTCCTGGGAATGCTTTGATGAAATTCAAATGAATGATAAATAGCAGGTCTAAGTCGATTTATAATTATTGCTCCTCAGCTAACAGTGTTGCCTACACCTCCAAGCCTCCAAACAGTAGTGCTATCTGCAAATGCCCTTAGCAGGCAATTCTGCCCCCTGGAGGTGATGAATGAAGACAGAAAGCAAAGCCTGACCTCCTGCCAGAGCTTCTGCTGCCTCTTGTCACCTCCACAGTGGGGACACTGCCACTTAGACACAGGTAGACCCCCACCCCACACACACACACTAAATCCCTCAATGCCGCTCCAACCCTGGGCTCCACTGAGCACACCACACTCCTCTCCTGAGGGCCAGCTCTGCCCCTTGACAGGCAGACCATGCTGGGATCAGATACCACAATCATAGTGTGAGGTGAGCTATCCCTGGGTGTGCGGATATCACCGCCATAGTGTGAGATGCGCTGTCCCTAGGTGTGCGGACCCCACAGCCATAGTGTGAGGTGCACTGTCCCTGGGTGTGTGGACACCACAGCCATAGTGTGAAATGCACTGTCCCTGAGTGTGTGTACACTGAGGCTGGACCTGGGCCTGAGTCTGATGTCACTTGCATCCGACATCACACACATGCCTGGGTCTTTGCAGTTTAAAGCCATTTGCATTGCCTTATGGCTCTTGTGCAAATCACAATAGAAGATTGGGGGCAGGAACAGATAAGGCAGTTTGATTTTAATAACTCTTGGCATATTGTTATAATTTCTATTATGAATCCAATGCTACCAGTTAGGGCACTTTTCTCTTATCCCCCACAGATCTCTGCATGAGACAATTAGGATTTACCAGGAGGAAACCACCCTGACTACATTGGAGCCACCCATTGGAATCAGCTCTGTAAAGATTAAAGGGGGATCACGCTGGCTTGCCACAGGTAGGTGAACATGACCCTTTCAGTAAAAAAGAGGGCAGAGCATGAAAATTATCCTGGAGCAGAACAGAATGAACACGGATCTTATAGTTATTTGGAGATAGCCATCTAGTTACATGGAGATCATAGTCTGAAATGATGATTATTTCCTCCCATATTATACATCTTTTGTTCTTAAGTATGATTGCCATGCCAACCCTCTCTCCACCATGTTTTACATAAGAGCATCTTGGGATAGTAGAGGGATAGTAGAGTAGTTGGGAGAGTAGAGTAGAGTAGTTGACGTTGAGGCCCTGTCAATTAGCATCTGGTTAGACCTGGGCTAGGTGTGGCTACCTAGAGATTCACATGTTTGTGCTGGTCTTTGACTTTGCAAAGGCTGGCCCATGAAGGAGGGCTGGCCATGGGCTTTGGGTGCAGTTTGAGAAAGAAAAGCTGTGCTTTGGAGAAGTCTCCATCTTGGTGGGAGATCTTTGCCTGAACACGTGGTCAGAGAAATCTGATCATTAGCTATATGTCTGGGAGATCCCATGGCCTTGGATTGTAGTAGTGGAGCTTGTTTAATTACTAGTCATAAGTAAAAAGCGTTTTGGAACTGTGCTGAACTCATGGTTTTGCCCATCTGTCACTGGCCCTTGAGGTAAAAAAGGGAATCCATTCCCTTATGCTTTTGAGGACCTGCAACAAATCCCGACAGGTGCCCACCTTCCTTCCATGAACATATCTAACAGTTTCCATGGAGCCTGTTTCTCCAAACTCCAGATCCCATGGTTTTGAGTGGGGGCTCTTTTCCTTTTCTTTTGCTTTGGCAGGGGAATTTTTTTCTTTTGGCTCTTTTGGGTCATACCTGGCAATGGTCAGGGGTTACTCCTGGCTCTTCCTTCACTCAGGTGTTTGGGGGATAGGACCGGGACGAGCATGTGCAAGGCAAATGCCCTACCTTCTGTACTATTGCTCTGGTCCCTGGCACGGGAATTTTTGTGTGATTGGTGACCCCTTGTTAACCTGACTCTGTCATAAACTCCGGAACATTACATTAGCCTTTACTTGTTCAGTTTGTTGCTTCTAATTAAAAGGCAAAGCCCATGCTTTTGTATATGTCAAAAGCCAATTTGAACTATTCCCCCGCAAATCTGATTCAAAATCAGGTCTCCCGGCCAGAGAGAGCTCAAGAGGCTACGTGCCCGTGCCTTGGACTGCAGGACAGCGAGGAATGATCCAGCCCCACATAGTCCCGAGCACCCAGCTGGGAGTAGTCCCTGTGTACACCCAGTATAGTACCCCCAAAATACACAAATATATCAGTTAACCATAAGAAATTTCAGTTTAAAGAGGTAGGAATTTATGGGGTTTTTGGCTTTTTGTTGTGCTTATCTCAATATAAAAATAAAATCTCACAATTATATGTTAGGAAAAATGTGTCTGAAATTAAAACTATATTAAAAAAACTTTTTTATGTAATCAGTAGAACAACTATTCATTATTAATTGTCTAAAAGAAGAATAATTTTATGTAAGTCTCTAAAATATGTCTCAGGGAAATATACTTGTTGGTAAGTTGTTTTTTTTATATTTTGTTTCTGGTCACACCTAGTAGTGCTCAGAGTTTACTTCTGGCTCTGTATTCAGGAGTTACTCCTGGTGTAGTTCAGGGGACCATGTGTGGTGCTGGATATTTGAACTGGAGTCAGTCATGAGCTAGGTAAGTGCCTTAAGCCCCATTATATCTCTCCAGACCCAGCGTTTTATTTTTTCTTTATACTCTTATAAACAGGAACGTTTGTTTGATAAAGTTCAGCACAAACATGCGCTTGCATCAACTCTGAAACCCTCTAGAGACTCGTGCTTCCCACAAAACATCTAGTGACACTAGCACTGGGCACCGGGCCTCCCTCCACTGGCTTGAATGAAATGTGATCTTTCTAGGAACGTGAGAATGTCCGGGGGAAACCCCTCATGTCTGCAGATGAAAAACTGAGGGGAGTTCTTTTACTATCCCTTGGTGCAGCCTTCGTTTTGACATGTGATTCATTTTCCACTGCATTTTCCTTGTTGACTCTAAGTGTGTGCATGCACATGTGTGTTTCTGTGTGTGTGTTCTGACTGTAAAATTATGCATTGCTGTGTAGGTTGCAGGAGGGTATTAAGTATGCACAGGGGGTTTATTACTGTGTGAGTGTACAGGAGGGTTATTACTGTGTGGACTGTACAGGGGGTATCACTGTGTGAGTATACAGAAGGGTTATTACTGTGTGAGTGTACAGGGGGTATCACTATGTGAGTGTACAGGAGGGTTATTACTGTGTGAGTGTACAAGGGGTATCACTGTGTGAGTGTACAGGAGGGTTATTACTGGGTGAGTATACAGGAGGGTTATTACTGTGTGAGTGTACAGGAGGGTTATTACTGTGTGAGTGTACAGGAGGGTATTACTGTGTGAGTGTACAGGAGGGTATTACTGTGTGAGTGTACAGGAGGGTTATTACTGTGTGAGTGTACAGGAGGGTATTACTGTGTGAGTGTACAGGAGGGTTATTACTGGGTGAGTATACAGGAGGGTTATTACCGTGTGAGTGTACAGGAGGGTATTACTGCGTGAGTGTATAGGAGGGTGTATAGGAGGGTTATTACTGTGTGAGTGTACAGGAAGGTTATTACTGTGTGAGTGTACAGGTGGGTTATTACCGAGGGTATCACTCTGTGAGTGTACAGGAGGGTTATTACTGTGTGAGTGTACAGAGGGTTATTACTGTGTGAGTGTACAGGAGGGTTATTACTGTGTGAGTGTACAGAAAGGTTATTACTGTGTGAGTGTACAGGTGGGTTATTACTGAGGGTATCACTCTGTGAGTGTACAGGAGGGTTATTACTATGTGAGTGTACAGGAGGGTATTACTGCATGAGTGTACAGGAGGGTATCACTGTGTAAGTGTACAGGAGGGTATTACTGTGTGACTGTACAGGAGGGTTATTACTATGTGAGTGTACAGGAGGGTTATTACTGGGTGAGTGTATAGAAGGGTATTCCTGTGTGAGCGTACAGGAGAGTTATTACTGTGTGACTGCCCAGGAGGGTTATTACTGTGTGAGTGTACAGGAGGGTATTACTGTGTGAGTGTACAGGAGGGTATTACTGTGTGAGTGTACAGGAGGGTTATTACTGTGTGAGTGTACAGGAGGGTATTACTGTGTGAGTGTACAGGAGGGTTATTACTGGGTGAGTGTACAGGAGGGTTATTACCGTGTGAGTGTACAGAGGGTTATTACTGTGTGAGTGTACAGGAGGGTTATTACTGTGTGAGTGTACAGGAGGGTTATTACTGTGTGAGTGTACAGGTGGGTTATTACCGAGGGTATCACTCTGTGAGTGTACAGGAGGGTTATTACTGTGTGAGTGTACAGGAGGGTTATTACTATGTGAGTGTACAGGAGGGTATTACTGCATGAGTGTACAGGAGGGTATCACTGTGTGCGTACAGGAGGGTATTACTGTGTGACTGTACAGGAGAGTTATTACTGTGTGACTGCCCAGGAGGGTTATTACTGGGTGACTGTACAGGAGGGTTATTACTGGGTGAGTGTATAGGAGGGTATTCCTGTGTGAGCGTACAGGATTGTGTTATCTGTTACTGTGCAGGAGGGTGTTGCTGTGTGAGTGTGCAGGAGAGTATTTCTGTGTGAATGTGCAGGAGGGTGTTTCTTTGTGAGTATAGGAGGGTATTTATTTGTAGATGTGCAGGAGGGTATTTCTGTGCGGGAGTGCAGGGGGTGCTGCATGAGTGTGGAGCAGGGTGTATTCATCTCTTGTGCCATATGTGGGACTGCACTCCTCCCATTTACTTTTGTTACTTCTGTCATAATTTAAATAACCTTCTATCCTGACCCTGATTAAATCTGTGATCTGAGATCGTTATTCCACTAAAGTGTACAGATCGCATATGTTCACAGCTGCCTATTTATAGGTCACGAGGTGCAAATGAAGCAGTAGAGTCGGAGACACCGCATTTCAATGCCATGGCGCTCCAGAATAAGCCCACGAGCAGGCCTTCACCCACTGCCCTGATAGGTCACACACCTGCCACCTGTTATTTCCCTTCCTGCCCCCTCTCTTATCTCCTCTAAAGGGCTAGTTCTTCTCTCCCGTCTCCCATCCTGGGCTGACTCCCCAGCACACTTATGGCTGATCCACATTTTCACTTAGCTGAGGTGACCCTTGCTAGCAAATGTGAGTACATATCTGCAGCCAGAAACAAAGTCATTCATTCTGGGGTGGGTTTGTTGTGCACTTCTGATGAAATTAGTTTTCAGAGTTTCCCTTGTAAATGGGATCAGTTCTGGGTAGGTGAGTGGGCCAGTAATCAGACCACCATGGACAACCATGAGGCCAGAGGTTGTCATCGAGCCAGTGGGCTCAGAATCGCTGCTGTAGCTGCGCTTGGTCTCTGTGTCTTGCCTACTGGCACAAGGAACAGGAAGCTATGCCAATCTGAGGGGGCTCATTTACAGATGTGGGAAGAAGCAGCTGAGGTTTAGGGGAGAAAAGGAAAGGGTTGGGGCAGGAACCACAAGGAATTCAGGGTGTCACAAGATATGATCTGGTTCAAGTGGCGCTGCTTGGCCTCAGACACTGGAGCAAGAGGCACCTTGTCAACAGACTCAATGGTGATCTCATGTCAGACTCCAGGGAAGGGTCTCATCTCTCAGAAACAACTGACTTTGGGTCTTTAAATTTCTCTCTGTTCTGCTGGTTTTGCTGCTCCTGATCCTTGAAACCCTGCTCAACCACACCTAGTCATGACACACACCACCACCTCTGGTCTATACACAGGCACATACCAATACTCACCAACACAGTTTATACATTCATACCAACAGAGGACTACACATACACAAGCATTCATCACCACACACACCAACAGTTTAAACACACACCAATAGTCAACACACATACCACACCAATACATGCGCTACACACCTACCAACGCATGGTCTACACACAGACCACACGCCAACAGTCTACACACAGACCAAACCAACACATGGGCTACACACCTACCAACACATGAACCACACACACACACAGAGACACACATAACTACACACCTTATAGTCTACACAAAGCACACCAATACACCTTCCAACACAAGACTACACACTGACTACACTAACAGTCTACACACATATCAACAGTTAGTCTACACATACCACACCAACATATGTACTATACACCTACCAACACACAGACTATATACACAGACACATATCACTACACACACCAACAGTCTATACATACCACATCAACACATGCTCTACATAGCTACCAACAATGTACTACACACACAGGCCACACACCACACACTAATAGGCTACACAACAAAACAAACACATGGGCTACAGACCTACTAACAGAAAAAACCACATGCAGAGGTACACATCACCACAGACCAACAGTCTATACAAACCGCACCAACACATACACTACACACCTACCAACACGCAGACTGCACATACACATTACATACACACACACCACCACCACCATGCCAACACATACACTACACATCTACCAACACAGGACTATACACACACAAGTACACATCTACCAACACAGGACTATACACACACAAGTACACATCACCACAGAAACCAACAGTCCCCCCAAACACCAAACCAATTCATTGGCTACACACCTACCAGCACATAGACAACACACACAGGCAGACATCACCACACACATCAAGGCTGAGTTACCCCCAGCACACACAGTGCCCCCATTCCCGGATTCTGTGGACCACCACGTGAGGCATGTGCTTACATGTACTTGCAGGCTGCAGAGAAGCCGTGGTCCAGGTGAACTCCTGGATGTCTTCCCCTGTGCTTTGAGGGGCATTTTCTTTGCTGCAGGCAGGAGGTGCACTTGCTGGGGGGTCGCATGTCATTCTTTTTCTTCTTTTTTTTTTTTGCATCTGAGGAGCTAATTAAATAGCCTGCTTCTCTGACTTCTGAGTAATTAATGAAGTGTGTAGGAATTAGCAGCTGGGGGTAGCACACTGCCATTAGGCCTCCTCTACTGTCCACAGTAAGGGCTTAAAACCTGGCACAAGCTGTCCCTGTGTCTTAGAGCTTTCCTGGTGGCAGACAAAGGAAAACCAAGTGGCCCAGCTGTGAGTTTGTTCTAGCTTTTGTCTTGCTTTGACCTTTCAAATGTCTGGTTCTGTAGGATCTGCCTCAGGACAGTGGGGTTTCCAACCTGTGCATCAGCACAGTGGCAGAGGCTGAACTGGGCACCTGGAACTTGCCCCCAGCAGCCAGCGCCACACTCTGGTCCAGATGGGAAGCAGGCAGAGCAAGCCAGGAAAGCAGATGCTATCTCCAAATCAGTGTGCGGGTCCGTGTTCTCCACAGGAGTCCGAGAGAGTTTGGAGTTACTAAGGATGTGGTCCTTCTTCTGTGGAGGCACAATCCGGGGTCTCCCAAAATGGTCTCCATTTGGGCAGACCCCGCACAGCTTTGTTGCTTATTTCCAGAAGAGGCTCCACGTGAGCCTTCCAGAAGAGCTTCTGTCCAAGAGCTCCAGCTTGGGAATATTCTTCTTCTTTGATTTGGGGCCACATATGGTGGTACTCAGAGCTTACGTCTGGCTCTGGGCTCAGGAATTACTCTTGGAGGGCTCAAGGGATCACATTGGATGCCAAGGATTGAACAGAGATTGGCTGCATGCAAAACAAATGCTCTACCCGCTTTACTATCTCTCCACCCCAGCTCTGGTATATTCTTACAGGGAATGTCAGCTGGGCATACGGGAAAATCAGGACAAGCGCGTCCTACTGTGCTGTGCGGCCCTGAGCTGAGCACAGGTGTACAGCCCCTCGATTAAGTCAGACCTACATACCCACACTGTGTTCTGGTTCGAGGGTCTCCAAGGTCTTTACTTCCACAGGAAAGATATTAAAGTTTGAAATCTCTCCCAACAGAGTGGCCCGTGAATCTCCCAGAGATGAAGAAAGCAGCACCGCAGACAGGCTGAGGCAGGGTGCAGTCACCCAACCCGGTCCCATGGCTCAGCAGGGCTATAGAGTATCTGCTACACTCCAGCCCGAAGTTTATGCTAATTCTAACCTCCGAGAATGAAGCGTCAATTCTCCAATTCTGTCACTGCTTTCTAAGGTTCAGGGAAGTTCAATACAAACAAAGTCAAATCTCCTAAGAAATAAAGAGACTCACAAGTGAACTCTGATTAAAGAAGCCGTTCCTGCCTTGCAAATGGCTGCAGCTCCTCCTCAGGAACGGCACACAGCATCCTGTCCTTCACCTGATGGAAGGTAATTATAGGCCTGTCAGCCGACCTGCTCTGTTTAGAAGGAAGTTGCACATTTTCCAACAACCCACCACTTAGTTCTCTTCCAATTTTTAAATAGTGCTGACTGGTGCTTTTTAATTAAGATTTGACAGGTGAAATTTGCATTCCAAAAGCTCATTGAATTCTATGGCCTCAGATTGCCTATTTGTTACATGTACACACACGCACACAAACACAGTTCACCCAACACTCCAGGGCACTGTGTTGAATGCACAGAGGTCTCCTCTGACTCAATCTCCAATGGCCCAAGTTCTGTAGACAAAGGGCTACTGGTTTCTGGACCTCATGTTCTAATGGATCAGGTTGGGCAAGGCAGAGAATATGCAACTGTGGAATCTCTTGCTCTAGTTCTCCTTGTTATCAATTATAGTCATCATAAACAAAAATATTTATTGTAGCATACTGAGCTGAATTCTCAAAAATTTTGACTAATGCTGTCATTTTGATGATAAAGATGACAGAAATACAGCAAAAAAGAGTTGACAAAAGGAAAACCTAGATTTATTAGTGACAGTTATTATTTTAAATACTATGTTTGCAAACAATTCTAGATCATTTCTTTGGCCTAACAACATCTTTTCAAATTAAAAAAAAATCTTCTAGTGTTGCAGTACATTGCTGCCCAGAGCCTCTGCACCTTGCCTGGAGTTACCTCCTGCAGGTCACTTTGTAGATAGGGACAGGAAGACAGTTTGGATCTGTGACTCTATGTGGCAGAATATCTTGCCATGTATTCTATGTTAGTTGGTGTAAATATTTTCTCTCATGCTACCACAGTCATCGTGGGACTAGACAGATCTTAACAGTATTTTTACCTGGCTATGTTGGAGCTCTAAGTATAATATAGTTATAATTAGATCAGAGAGAAATGCTGTTTGCCTCCAAGCAAGCAAGTGTGGCTCTCTAATAAGTCTAAAGGTTAATATCCAAAACAACTCTGAAATAAAGACAAGGATCTTGTGAAGGCTTGGAGAAATATATACCTGGCTGTAGAATATCCATGGTACAGATGCATGCCTTTGTATTCTGAGATACAGTTCATCTCAGATGCCCTTCCCCCATCTGCATAGAGTCTGCTGGAAAACCAAGGGCCTGCAGCCTTGGCTGGGGCAATATTAACATTTCGATGGGACTAGGTGAGGTTCTGGGAGAAGCATAACTGAAGAGAATTGGCCTTAACTGCTTTCCCTTGATATGGGCCAGTCAGGGCTGAACAGGATATAAAAGCAGTAGCCTGCTCTCTTCTCTCTCTCTTCCTCTCTCTTCTCTCCCTGCCTGCTCACTCTCTCTGCCTCTGCTCTCCTTTTTTCTTGTTGGGCCTTAGCATGTGGTAGCAGCCATCTTGGCCTAGGATTATAAACCTACATGTGGCTAGGGCAGGGCCCAGCTAGAAATCTAAAGTCTGGGGTTTTCCTATTACTGAATTGAATACAAGTGTGAATTTTGAAACTTTGAAACTTTGCTGTATTCATGAGTCTTTCTCTGTCTGAAGGTCACTGATCACCAGAGACAAGAAGGGAATTCAATTGTTGGGGAACCCAGCGTTCTCTGACATTCAGGCACCTGCCTGGGCAGTCTACCCTCTTAAGCAAACAAAACTCCCAGCCAGTAGCATCTGATGTTCCTGCCTCCCCCAGGATCTCAGAATCCCAGATAGCAGGGCCACCCATTCTGGGAAGCTATGTTTTAATGAAGGCTATTTACCATGAGTTCATTTTCTAAATATTTCAAAGCATAATGAATTAAGAGCCATGATTTAAAAGTCTAATGATTTTTCTTATCAGAAATTCTGAAACACGTGGATTCTTTCCTGGCCCTCGAGGTGTTGCAGAAGTGGCTGCGGTGCCCCCAGCTATGTCAGCAGGTGGAACACAGGAGACAGGCTTGTCTACACCCCTCAGGGCTCTGCCCCATGGGCCCTGGATGGTGGATGGTTGATGGTCTGACATAGAAAAAGAATGGGTCCCCTGAGATGAACCCAGAGCCACGGCAGAGCCTGGCAAGTTACCCATGGTGTATTCGATAGGTCAAAAACAGTAACAATAATGGACCTTATTCCCAACAAATGGAGACGTTACTGGTGCCCGCTTGAGCAAATCAATGAACAATGGGAAGACAAGTGACAATGATATCAAGTCATAATGGGAGAAAGACATAATGGTCCATGGGACTGTTCCCTAAGACCTGTCACAGAAGATGCACTCATGCCCACTCTGTGTCCATGTCCATGTCCCTCCACATCAATTCATGCCACCCTAGAATCCTCCATCTCAGTGTGTGACCCTCAGGTCCCTCCTCATCCCAAGTCTCCCACACAGGAAAGAGACACATTCTCCCTGGGCAAGGGTCTGAGCCTGGAAGAGATGCCAGCCCATGAGTGGAGAATGGGGTAGGGGGTCTCTCAAGGTTTCTTGATGAGTGAGTCCCACACTTAATGCAGCATCTCCTTTCAAACCATCTCTCAATTATATTCCAACCCTCTTTTATGTACTTTAGCACAAAACAGATGCTTCAGTGTGTACTGAGCTTTTAAGTTGCTTTTCCTTTAGCTTCATTAAAACATGGGCATTTCTACCACTGTTTTGGTAACAGCCGTTTCCTCCCTGTGCCATGGTAGGCCATCACCGTCTGTGTGGCACTGAGCAAGCATTGCCCTAGTTGGCCAGTCAAGGCGCTGTTCACAGCTAGGGTACAGTCTCTCCAGACAGACTTGGATGTGTATTCTGATCCTTACCCCTGTGGACAAACTGCTACACAGTGAATGAAGAAGTTTGTTTCTTCACATACACTCCACGGTGTCTTCCAGATTAGAGCTGATCTAATCTCTGATCCGATTTATCCAAGCAGTGGCCCCTGTCTCACTCCAAGGGTGCAGGCACTAAGTGTGCTCCATCACCTCTGCCAAGCTGCTGACGGAAAGACCGTGTCTCCGGCTTGTTTCTCCTGTATTGGATCCGAGCCCACATCCTCAGGGCTTATTTGTCACTTTGCTTTGCTCTGGCAAAGAGTTCTGAGCACAACAAAAGAACAATTTCTTTATTTATTGATGCATGGACTTGAGGTTTCTTATTCTTTAATATAAAATATTTTCTAGGAACAATTCCTCAAGGTTACCTCAGTTCATTTTAAGCTATCTGTTAACTTGTGGATGCTTTTGCTCTCAGCACACCAACCACCAGCATATTATTGCATGTTTTATCAACTGGTTTATGAATTTTGTGTCTTTTTATACCTGTCTTTCAATCAAACCTTTGGCTGATTTCTACACTCATTTTTCTACCTTTAAAATTCACCTGTATCACCTGTTCATCGATTTGCTTGAGCAGGTGCCAATAATGACTCCATTCGTTGGGAATGAGTTCCATTATTGTTACTGTTTTGGCATATCGAATATGCCACAGGTAGTTTGCCAGGCTCTGCTGTGGCACTGGGTTCATCCCTGGGGGCCCAGTCTTTTCCTATGTCAGACCATCAACCATCCAGGACCCACGGGGCAGAGCCCTGAGGGGTGTAGACAAGCCTGTCTCCTGTCTGCCACCTGCTGATGCAGCCGGGCACTGCAGCCACACCTGCAACACCTTGAGGGGCAGGCCTTTAAAATTATTTAAAGAAATTAACTTATTCCAGCATATTATCAAATATGAGGAACTAACCAAAAACTTAGCAGCCCCTGTGTTGGGGCCACATCCCAGACGGAAGCCAGGCAGGACAGTCCAGACCAGATAACCCAGATAACTTGGATGTGTATTCTGATCCTTACCCCTGTGGATAAACTGCTACACAGTGAATGAAGAAGTTCGTTTCTTCACATATATTCCACGGTGACTTCCAGATTAGAGCTGATCTAATCTCTGATCCGATTTATCCAAGCAGTGGCCCATGTCTCACTCCAAGGGTGCAGGCACTAAGTGTGCTCCATCACCTCTGCCAACCTGCTGATGGAAAGACAGTGTCTCCGGATTGTTTCTCCTGTATTGGATCTCCTGTATTTGCACCAGGGGAATGTTCAGCAAAAGTTCCTTTTGTGGGCCTGGAACAGTGGCTCTAGGGGCCAGCTGTGGCTTCCTGCCAGAACAGACTTCAACATCCACAAGGAGAAGAGACTTCATAAGACATGTGATAATGTCTAAGTTGAAATGGAAAAGGAAATATTTGCTTTCAAAAAGAAGCCAGGAAATATTTCCTTAAACAATTCCTGGGGCTGGGAATGTGGCTGTCAAGGAGCCTGTGCCTTGAGGGTGCACAACCCCCAGTCTCTCCCCAGCACCTCATAGTCCTCACTTCACTGCACATGTGTATATTGTACCAGTGTGCTCACATTGCACATGCACATGTGTACATACATGTGACCGTGTGTCTGTGTATATGTGCCTGTGTTCATGTTGTGCTTGCACATGTGTGCATGTGTGTCTGTGTACATGTGCCTTTGTGTTCATGTTGTGCGTGTACATGTGTGCATACATGTGCCTATGTACCTGCGTACATGTATGTGCCTGTGAGTTCATGCTGTGCACTCTGAGTGCAGCCCCATGCAGATGCTTGAGATGAGACCGATGTGGTAGCCAGGGCTCACAAGAGCACACATGCCACCAGCACCTTGAAGTGGCTTGTTAGAGGAGCACAGAGCAGCGGGAGTCTGTGGGGAAATTTTCAGCTAGCACCAGTAAGTAGTAGGGAGGCTCTAACTGGATGTGGGCCGGCTCAGGTTCTGGGAGGCTCTACACAGATGTGGGCTTGCTCAGGTTCCGGGGAGGTCTACCTGGGCTGGGCATGGGCCCCCTGCCTGATGTCCATCAACACAGGGAATGAAGACCCAGATCTGGACTAATGTTGGTCTAGGGAGCAGGTGGGACTCAGTGGCTTTGCACACATTCGGTGGGAGGGGCAGTGCATGTAAAGTGACTACCTCATTACCTCCTGGGTCAGTTCCAGAGACCTGGTATATCGGAGGAGTCAGCCACAGGGCCAACCCCACCCACCGGAAACAGTTATCTTCCACTGGGGATTGAGACATACAGCCAAACCAAGCTGGACAGCTAACCACAAAGGGGTCCATCCTCTGGGTCCCCAAGGCAGGGCCTGGAAAAGCTGGCAAGGGAGAGAGGCCAGAGAGAAGTATGTGCTCTGCATACTGAGCTCTGGGTCTATCCTCAACACTACTGGGAACAGCCCCTGAGCACGGTGCCAGGAGCACTGTCTGGGGCAGTGTGGCTCGCAAACAAACAAAACAAAAAACCCTGCCAGTAACAAGGAGGCTGTCTACAGAAGATAATCCAAGGAAAGTGGTTTCTCCACTGTGAATTGCTTCAGCCCCTTTCTTTCCTTTCAAAAGAGTTCCTTGCAAACTCACCATTTGTCTTCCCTGCTGGAGCCGCTCCAAGCTTCCCACACTTCACTGAGGTTGTGGGACCCTCGACTGTCACAACAACAACAAACCCTGACTGTTACGACAGAAAGCCGCCTCTGGGCTTCCAGACAAGCCTTCCATTACAGGCCTGGGTTTCCACCTCATTTGCAACATCAGTGCCAGACTGCAAGTGCTAACCTGCCCAACTGCCTTTCCAACTGTTTCTTTCACCACTATTTAGACAAAAACTTTGATTCAATCAGCGCCTCCATGACTGGAACCAGGGGGAAATAAGGGCCATGCCCACAAGGTCCCACACCATGCCCACAGAGCCCCTAGCCATGCCCAAAAAGGTCAGGAGCTAGTCCACACTGCCTCTTGCTACTCCTACAGCCCCTTTGCCATGTCCACAAGGGCCTGGAATCATGCCCATAAGGACAGAAACCATGTCCACAAGGACAAGTAGCCAAGCCCACAGGGACCCAGAGCCACACCCATAAGAACAGCCACACCCACAAGACCCTGTGTCCCGCCCACAAGGACTTTGAGCCATGCTCACAAACAGCAGAAACCACGCCCACAAGAGAAACGCCACGCTCACATAGACGGGCCAGTGTGGGAATCAGGCTAAGGCCAATTGGCTGAAGTCACCCTGCTCTTCCTACGCAAACCCAGGCAGGAGTCTGCTTGTCCAGGAATCCTCCCTAAAGGGACAAGCACTGTCCTTCCTACCACAGCTCGCTTCTGTGCTGAAGCCCGATGCAGTGTGGGCACAAAGTCAGACAACCCAACACCTGCCCGCACATGGCAGTGAGACTCTGAAGTCATCTGTATCTTCTTTCCCAGTGACTGCTTCCCCTACGAGGTGTAGCCCAGCCGGTGTCTCTGCACGTGGCACCAGACTCCCAGCGCCTGGATTATGCATTTGTGAGAAAGAATACAAATGTGTGCAGAGACCACAGAGGAGAGGAGAGGCACACAGAGCGTTGAGTGTCAGGGAACCCTCCTCGCCGGCTGTTTCCCTGCACTCTGAGAGGACCTGGCATCACACGTGGTCACACGGTTCGTATAACCACGGCATGTAGCCTCCACATAGGGAGAGGTTCTGGGTCACCCTCTCAGTGGACTCTGGCTGGCCTGGAAGAGGCCCTGAAGCATCCCGGCCCTGTCCACACAGCGTCCCAGTGCAGTCTTCATTCTCTGGGTGTCGACACGTGGGGCTCGGAGGCAGGGTCTGGACGTCTAGAGCTGGGTTCGGAATCAGCATCCAACATCCACACCACCTGTGATTCTCCATTCTGAACAAGACAGTGAGCCAGCACAGTGGAGTTGACACATATGGTCAAGCAGGGAGAGCCACACATCTGGTTCAGAGCCATACATCTGGGAATTAGGGGTGAGTCTCACATCCTCCTTTGCATGGTGAAGAAACCGGTGGTATTACAGCAACACTGCTCCTGGTGCATTAATCTTCCTGGCAGCTAGTGAGGAGTGAGTGAGTGTGTGTGTGTGTGTGTGTGTGTGTGTGTGTGTGTGTGTGTGTGTAAGGAACACCTATACCTGTAATGCGTAATGATATGCAATTTTAGGCTTTACTAAATTGCCTGTCGAGCTTCAGTCTAACATCTGAATTAGACTAACTTCACTCATCTGTCAGGCTTATTTACATCCTGTCCCCGTCACTCTGTCCCCGCTTGCCCTTTTGGGGGTCTGCCATGCCAGCTGGCACTCGACGCATCTCACAGAGACTCCCTGAGGTCTATAAGCACTCACTAGGAGGACTGGGGCTCCAGCTCGCCTCAGACATGGCCAGATGCCCGGCAGTGTGTCAGGAGAAAAAGTACAGGTTAGGAAGTCAAGCAGGCCTTGGGCTGAAACAGGGGCTTTAGTCCTGTGAAAAGAATCATTTCTTAACCAGCCATCATTTACCCATTGAGTGAAATATCTCAGATAACACATGCTGAACATTCAAATGAATCTATTTCTAGAGTCTCTATTATACAATATATGTATACATATTATTTATTTATTTTTTTGTTTAATCTATTTATTTATTTATTTTTGCTTTTTGGGTCACACCTGGTGATGCCTCAGGGGTTACTCCTGGCTCTGCACTCAGGAATTACTCCTGGCGGTGCTCGGGGACCATATGGGGATGCCGGGGATCGAACCCAGGCCCGGTGGCCGCGCGGGCAAGGCAAATACCCTACCCGCTGGGCTATCCGCTCTGGCGATCGCTCTGGCTATCGCTCTGGCGTCGCTCCGGCTATCGCTCTGGCTAGGGCATTTGTCTTGCACACGGACTACCTGGGTTCAAACCCTGGCATCCCATATAGTTTCAAGCACCACCAGGAGTAACCCCTGAGCATTAGTGGGCGTGGACCAAAAAAAGAAAAAAAAAAAGCTCATAGCTATTTCAGAAACACTTTAATGACTTTCAAGTGTTTTGGCTGCATCAGACATTTTATTTTTATTTATTTATCTATTTATCTATCTATTTATCTATCTATTTATCTATTTATTTATTTGCCTTTTGGATCACACCCAAAAACATTTATGTTTGGCCCATAAATGTTTATTTATGGGGTTTGCGATATGTTTGAGAGCTGCTACTGGCTCTCACTGTGCCCAGTCACTCATGAGGTGCCCGGGAGGGATGGCAGGTTCTAGCCCTGGCCCGCCACCCTAGCAGAGCTTCACAACAAGCCAGACGACCCCCCCACTCCATGAGGACCTCCATTTTTCCACATACAGACTTCCCCCTCGTCAGAACTCCACCCAGCAGACCAGCCTATCACAGCCCGGCTCATCGAGATCCACCCTGCAGCAGTCTTTTTTTTAATCCAGCCCAGGTATGCTGATCCAGAGACAGACATGGGGCATAGCTGCTACTGGCTCTCACTGTGCCCAACCGCTTATGAGGTGCCCGGGAGGGGATGGCAGGTTCTAGCCCTGGCCCACCACCCCAGCAGAGCCTCACAACAAGCCAGATGACCCCCGCCCCATTCCATGAGGACCTCCATTTTCCACATCTTGACTTCCCCCTTGTCAGAACTCCACCCAGCAGACCAGCCTATTACAGCGTGGCTCGGCGTGGCCGCTTGCAGCTGCACGGTTCATCAATAAATGCTGGATTTTGAGATGACTACAAGAGTATGCTACCTGCACGGCAGAGCCTGGCAAGCTACCCGTGTCGTATTTGATATGCCAGATACCAGTAACAATTATAGACCTCATTCCCATGACCTGATGGAATGGTTTGAGGCTCTTTATGTTCCTGGAGCAAGCAGGTGCCCTTGGGCTCTACTTGCATGAGACAGGTCATATGGAGATGTTACTGGTGCCCGCTCGAGCAAATCGACGATGAACGGGAAGACAGTGATACAGTGATGTATACATATATATATATATATATATATATATATATATATATTTATATATATTTATATATATTTATAGCTGCTGGTTTTCATGTCATTGTGATATTAATCTGACTTGGTGCATACCTAAAAGTTTTCTGTAAAGGCAAAGCTAATTGCTTTCTCACTTTCCTTTCTACTTTTTGTAATTTTCTTGGTTGCCCTCATGCATTCACTCTTCCAAATAAATTATAAAATAATAATAATAACCATTTCAAAGATAATGCATCTGTTCCAGAAAGAAATACCTGCCTTTTATTATCAGATAACTAAAACCAGAAAATAATTCTTGAGAGAATTTGCATTGAAAAACTCCTGTTCAAAACCACAGCAATTGTTTTCCATAAAATTAATTCATTTCCTCCCTGCATCTTCTCATTACTCTTAAGTTTGTAAAGTCTTTGCTACTATTATGAATAGTTTTCTTCCCGAGTGTGTTTTTCCTCTTGGTTTTTGCTCACTTAATATCATCCTGGCTTTTATAGATACTTCTTGTCCCTAAGCACACTGGAAATTTCCTCATTAACTGCAATAACTTTAGACTATGCTCTCCTGAATTATGCAGGAATAAAATGTACCTGAGACACAGTTCTCCTCTGCGTTCCTTAACCTGGCAACACTGAGGGTGTCAGATCTCTCAGCTCCTCCTGGGACTTGTCACACCAGCAGGGTGAGAGGTGCCTGTGGAGTTCCTGGGGGCTGAGGTGTGAGCAGGAGGGGCAGGTACCGCTGAGGAGTCCCAAATCACTCACACATGCGTGTCTGCTGGGCCACTGACCAGTCCCTTTTCTCCACTGAGCTGCTAGCTGCTAGTGGGTCTTTGTTCTTATGCCCACTTTGTTTTGTAAGCATTGTTTTATAGTTTCTTTTTAGTTTTTTAAAAGAAAACATCCAGCAGTGCTCAGGGAACGTCCTGGCTCAGCAAATGCTCCTGGTAGTGTTCAGGGGACTGAAGGGTGCTGGGAACAAAACCTGGGCGATCTGCGTGCAAAGTCTGTGCTCAGCTTCTGAACATGCTCTGGCCTACTTGGAACGTGTTCCCTAAACAAAGCTCAGAGTCAGCCAGAGACCATTTCAAACCGCAATTCAAGACACACACGCCTCTGAACAGTGACTCAGCTCCAAGCCTGAGACTCTCTAATACACCCTGGGGCTGCTTGTCTGGGCTCTGCGGCTGCCCCCAGCACCTAGGTCCAACCTGGGGGATGCAGGGAGTACCTGTTCCTGCCTCGACACAGTCTCGGAGACCAAGCACAGGGCTGTACAGGATCACAGGACCTTGCTCTCCTGTGAATGACACTTGCTGTCAAACCCCTTCTGACGGCAAACACACAAGCCTCCTACACCTTGGCTCCTTGTTAGGGACCAACCAGAGTCAGTGGGCAGCTAAGACCCCACCAACACCATGGCAGACAGGCCGCAGGGGCACCTGGACAGAGCTCACAGGGGAACATTGCTCATCCCAATCCATGCTGGAGTCTGATCCTTCGCCATTGCAGGATTCGGGATGGAATCAATCCATTTACCAAGGCTCATGCTTATGCTTAGGAGGAATGCTTACATATTTTATTATCTTAAAATTAAATACACACACAAGTGCTCATTCATCACAGGCACAAGCCGCGTCAGGCTCAGAGTGCCGGGAGCACTTTTTAATAAGTGCCTCCAAGCCATATGCCGGGAGCTGCTTTTGATCACTATATCACCCTGTCTCTAGAACACATACGAATTGCAAACTAATGAGGGAAGCAGCCCTGGTTAATGAGGATCGATAGTAGCATCCTTTAATTAAGCAACCCTGAGGGATTTATACAGAGGGCAGCCACGGAAATAATACGCTCTGGCCTTGTCAACACCTACTGGGGCAACAACTTTTGCTTGGCAGGCCGTGCACCTTCCCACACTCACCACGCTTACAGCAACTCCTTCTAAACACAATGGGAGAGGCTACCAGACACTATTGGTGACTTTTGATACCACGAATGCACATCAAGTTTCTTTGGGGAAGACAGATGGTACAGGTCATGAAGAATGTGATTGACTTTGGCAATAACTGAATATGAGGTGTTTTTTTTTTTTTTTTGCTTTTTGGGTCACACCCGGCAATGCTCAGGGGTTACTCCTGGCTCGTACTCAGGAATTACTCCTGGCGGTGCTGGGGACCATATGGGTCGGGGATCAAACCCAGGCGGCTGGGCCGACCTGTAAGGCAAACGCCCTACCCGCTGGGCTACCGGCCCCTGCAATAACTGAATAAAGGATAGGAAGACTTAAGTTTTACCACACACATTTATCATTTTTATACAGAATTTCCCTCTGGTTATTTCTCTTTCACAAAGCTGTCATAGCATCCATGGCACTGCCTGCTCTCTGTGCTCAGGAGGCGGTGAGCCTCATTCACGTGGGACGCACCAGCCACAGGGCCCCATCACAGGAAAGTGTGGCAGCATTTCCAGTGCCCCATGAAGCAACAGCACTCACTACTTATGGCTCTGTTACACAATTCTCAAATCCACACAAAGGAAGAAGGAAATTCCAGAACACTGCGGACTTGGTGGACTCCTACAAACACTTCAGTACTGAGCAACAACTAGCAAAGACATGGACATGTCCATGAACAGAAGCAGTCATTCTGTGCTTTCTTCACATGGACGAAGGGAATCAGCAACAGTGTGCCAGTGGTCACTTCACTGGCAGAGCATCCTACTCTGAGACTGTGGTCACTCCACCGGCAGAGCATCACTACACTGTGAGACTGGACACTACCTGCATAGCATCACGACTCTGTGAGCCTGGATACTCCACCTGCAGAGCACCACTACACTATAAGACTGTGGTCAATTCACCCACAGAGTGTCAGTACTCTGTCAGACTCTGCTCACTCCACATGCAGAACTATGGAAGCTGGAGAACCAATTGTAAGGGCACTTGGGACCAGTGGTACTAACATCAAGGAACCAGCTGTACGGACACCTCGGGACTAGCTTTAGGGTATCAGCTGTATGGACACTAGGGATTATCTGTGTGAACACTAGGGAACCAACTGTGTGGACACTGGAGCCAGTTGTGTGGACATTGGAGATCAGCTGTGTGGACACTGGTGGACCAGGTTTGTGGGCACTGGTGGACCAGGTGTGTGGACTGCATAGATTCTGGGTATCAGCTGTATGAATACTGGGGACCTCGTGTGTGGACACTGGGATCAGCTGTGTGAACATTGGGGACCAGGTGTGTGAACCCTGGGGTCCAGCCGTGAGGACACTGGGACCGGCTGTTCTGAGCTCTAGCCTCATCTGTTGGGCACCAGTAAGAAGGCTCTGAGCATGGCAGGACTGGACAAGCCCCCATCATCTCTGAGGTGCTGAGGAGGCAGTTTATACCATTTTTACAGGCTGGACATCTTATGAGTGGAAATTCATACTGATTAAAGCAATCATTCATGCCCCTGCTCTTTTAGAAAACAAATGCCTGGTTGGACACAGTTCATTAATTTTACTTGCCTTTACAAATGAATGAATGAATGGATGAATGAATGAATGGGCCACCTCAAGCTCAGAGGGGCCAGCAGCATGTTCCTAAGAGAATGAAACTGAGTCCTGGGCACGGGGCTACCGCCCAGACTGCTGGCCAGCAGCAGGAGGGGCAGCTAGGAATGTCTGTAGTGTCCAGGTTCCTCCACGTCTCTCCACTTCTCCCCTGTTCCTCCATGTCCCTCATATCCCTCAGCATCACTCATGTCCCTCCACGACCTCCAGGTCCCTCAGTGCCCCTCAGGCCCTTCTGTGCCCTTATGTACCCCTATGTGTCCTCAGCCCTGCCAGGATTCAGCACAGGATCCTGAGCACCCACGACAGGCAGCAGCTCAGGGTAAGACCAGACCTACCTCTCCCCATGCAGAAATGCCCTATGGCAGCCTCCAGAGAGGGGTCTGATTACCAACCATGAGCCAGGGACATGGGTCATAAGATGGAAATGCACCACAAGCACACATAGGCGCCCAAGAATGCAAAGTCTAAATCAAAGACTTTTCCTTCGATTCCAGGCTTAACCTGGATACAATTTTTAGATGTGCATTTTCCAAATGAAAATCAACAGAACTCACCAAAGCAAGGCATGAACCACATTCATCAATCGTTCCATGAAAAAAGAGACATGCTCTGGGAGGCAGAGCAGCCCTGGGCGTCTGACCTGTCTGGACACTCAGAACCTTGGGGCAGAAGCGATATCCACCAGGGAGCCCAGAAAGGGGCATAAAGGCCAGCAGGGACGTGCCTGGCCAGTCCAGCGTGTGCTGCTCTGGTCTGAGAACTCAGTCCCGCACCTGCTCGGGCATCCTGGGGACAGACAGGGGCCAGGGTTATGCTGGCTCCAGCTCTTTGTCTCACCTGCTGTCCACACCCAGCAGAGGCACAACAGGCCTGTCTGCAGCATCTGTGCCTCGTGCTGCAGAAGCAGGTGCTCAAGGCTTGCTGGCTGCCAGGGGTGGGATTTTGGGGGAGGTGTGACCACTGGTGGGGCTGGGCACAGTTCCCACAGGGGCCTCTCGGGCCGGCCTCAGCTCTGGGAAGGCCTCACTGGGGAGTAAGAAGCTCAGCCTGGACAGTGGAGGACAGTGTGAGGATGTGGGACAGGGGCTGCGTGTGATCCCACGTGGGCAGGAGGTCGGGGGCCTCAGAGCTCCCTGGATGCAGCTCTCTGGTACCTGCCTTCAAGTCTGCTGAGCTGCCCACAGAAGGCCTGGCTCAGCGTCACTAGCCGACCCACCCATGCTGGCCTCAGTCCTGACTACGGGACAAAGGGACCCTCTCTGTGTCTCAGCAGCCATGGGCGAGCATGACTCAGGCCCCCTCCCGTGCCAACTGCCACAGATGACTCTTGGGTGCCGTCGGAGCATCCCTGACAGGGCTGCTCTCCCCATGCGGGGGCTGATCTCTGAGCCTCCAGCACTTCCCCTGGCAGGGAGAGAGCTGCTATGAGGAGGCAAAGACACGAAGGTGTGAGGAAGAAGCTGAGCAGCGGGACTGGGTTAGGGTCCCGGGGAGGGAAGGTCCTGGGCTGGCCCTGGTCAGGGCTGGGTCCCTGGCAGTGTCCTGGGCAGGTGCCAAGGGCCTGAGTGTCAGTGCCACAGAGAGGAGTTGTGGTCACCTGCGGGAGTGCTGCCACCCTGAGGCCTGGCCACAGCGAGGATTGACCAAGGACATGGAGATGGAATTGCCTGTCCCCTAGACCCACCCTCTGAGCAATAAGCGGGGCTTTCTCTGTTTCCTTTTATTGAAAAAGCAAGACCTTGAAACCCACTGTGCCCACTTGAATCCATTTCCATGAATATTAGATTAATCATATGTATTTGATTTGTTAGATGTCCGATGTTCAATTTTAAAAGTCAATGCATTAGTCCATTTTAATAAGTAATAGCTAATAATGAGCAAAAGTCATTCAGAATGTGCAAACAGTTTAACTTAACAGCAGAACCTCCTTGTAATGGCCCCCAAAAGATCACTCACAAGCCAAGGGCAGCTCTGACCCCTCAGAACCCAGAACCTCCATGCCCTCTCCCCATCTTTCCCCTGCTCAGGGTGCTGGAAGCTGGTGGTGCCCTGGGACTGCCTGAGCTGGGCACCAGACACCTGCTACCTCCGGGCTCCGGGGACCATCCAGAGGGCCATAGTCCTCACGCTCCTGTATGTGCATTTTACTGCCCCACTCCCGCCAATGAAGGCAGAGATGTTTACCTCATGCATCCAGGTAAGGTGAAAATTGTTGAAAGAATAAGGAACAGAAGAGCTAATCCAATCCCAACAGGACGGTAGCTGGCATCAGAATGTGGATAGAACCGAGAGATGCTTGACTGTTTCTGGGTTTAGTATGGCAGTCTGGGGCTCTATCTGTGAGGAGCTATCCGTATGGAAACCATCTATTCATGAATCGATGCGGGTCCCTGCCCTCTAAGGCTATTGTAGGAATTTAGAGATGAAAAGTTTTGTGACCCTCCTACTGAGAAGCCAGTGTGGGTTGGCTGTGCTCTCCTGCTCTTGTGCTGTGTTAGGACCGCCACATGCCTCCTGCAGGCTGCTGCCCCTCTGCAGAGCTTCTGCGGGAGGAGATGATGGAGGAGGGGAAGGAGTGGTAGGAGCAGGAGCAAAGCTCAGGGATTCCTGGGCTCGTCCATACTCCGTACCTTGTCCACACAAGGACCAGGTTCCGTTCCGTAGGCCCTGCAGCTATCACTGAAGAGAGAGCGAGTCTCTTAATTTCCACCTCATTCAGATTTATTCTCCATCCATCTCTGAGATGGAAGTTGGCAGGGTCAGAGCAAAGTAAAGAGGAGGCTGAGAAAGGGGTCAGCAGATGGAGGCTGGGAGCTCCCCTCGGCAGCAGCCACACCTGAGCCATCGTTCTGAGGAACTGGTGCAGAGCACCAGAGGGTTAGCAAAAAACAGGGCGGAAGGACCCTGAACTGGCCCTGGTAAATAAATCAAAGGACAAATCCTGCAAAAAGTGAATCCAAGGAATTTTAAATGCACTCTACTTTCCCAAAAGGAAAACTTCCCAAATTCACATGCTTTTGTAATATTTCAAAGTTAAATATATTGCTTTTGCAGACACAAAGTGACTGATTTTAAGCGCAATCTTCCTGCCATATAGAACATATAGAGAAACTATGAAAGTAAAACATGCCATTATAAGGTACTGTTTGTTAGAAGAAATTTAGGTTGTGAAAAATCAATCTTTCACAGAACAGAGAAAAGAAAAGCTTTTAAAATCACTCCAAACTATTTTTGTTCTCTCAAATCAAAACACAAAGAGGCTTGTTCATTTTCAATTGAATCAAAAATAAAAGTGGCAAGGATGGGGAACACTATATCAACTTGCTGTTCAAAATGCGTGTTTGTAGCATTAGTTGGAGTGTCTCAAACATGATGCCATTGAAACGAAGCAAGCTCTGGAGATTCTGCCAAATGCATGCCTTTCAGACATGCAAACAGTATCCTTTTAAGATGTGTATTTATAACTTACTCGGAAAAGTGGTTGAAAAGGATTCTTTTATTCTTTTTAGGTCTACTGATTGTGCAAGCAACTCATTACAGGAGTGTCTTTGAGCTAAACGTAAACGTGGCTCTCATCAAGCGAGCCTCCAACTGCAAAATGCATTAGCTGATCATTGCGAAACATATTTACCTGGGTCAGAGACATGGGGGAGGTTTGGCTCCAGCGAATTCAACTCTATGTACTTGTTGCCAAGGTCTTCTCCAAAGCAGAAATTTTCAAGCAAGCAGCAAGAGAAGAAGGGAAGTACAGAGTGAGTTTCAGAGCAATGCTGAGATGCAGAAATCTTGTTCCCTGTCACTGAGTATCAGCAAACACCCCACACCCTCCTTTCAAATCAGACTCTGGTGTCCATAGAAGCAGCATGTTGCCACCTAGAACCAGATAATTAGGTGGGTCCATCTGGTAAGTCTATGGCTTGGGCACATCAAAATTGAGTGTGATTTCATCAGGTTGTTATCAGCGGTCCAGCAAGAACAGTCCACAGGCCACCCCTATCTCCTGCCTATTTGTCCCCACCCAAAGACCCAGCATCCACAACCCCATCTAGCCAACACAAACGCCGAGCTAAGAGGCGTCACCAAAAGGAGCTGGCCCTCTGCTTCCTTTTAGGACAGGGCACTAGCCTGCGTGACATGGAGTGTGATCATGCAACTCTCGCCAAGGAGACTCTGAGCCCAGAGTCCTACAACCCTCCCTGGGCCCACCCACCTCTGCATCATCGGTGTCAGCTCTAGGGCTCTGCCCCAGCAGCTTCTGCATCTCTGTGTTGCCCATCTCCTACTTGCTATTTGTTCTTCTTGCTCCTGTTCTGGGTTTGGAGACCAGCACTCCTTCCTGCCCCCTCTAACAGTGCATGGAAGTGCTTGAGCTTGCTCAGTCCTGGCTTAAAACAGCGTGTCAGCTGGGTCAGGAGCCTCAGCTGTGTGGGAGGGTGTGGCAGCTGCTCTGTGGCAAGTGGAGTGACCCTGGCTTTAGCTCAGGAGACGAGGAACTTATTTCTCTGGCACAGTCTTTTGCTCCGTGGTCTGATGCTCTGGCTCAACCACTGTTTCCTGCCATCAACAGATTTGCTTCTTGACTAACAAACACGTCTGGTCCCCCAGACTGAGCATCTTCATCTTTTCCTACGTCGGTTGGGGAGGAATGGCTTCCTCGCTGCTTGCAGTGTGTGCCTTGGTGGGTGCAGCGCTCCTTCCTCCTCACAGACCTGAGTGCTTGGCCTGTGCTCAGGGCCCTGCGGAGAGCCGGCAGTGCCCAAGCAAATGCACACACCTCTCCATGGTCTTCTTGTGCCTGCCTGTGTCTGCAGTGAGCTCTGGGCCTTGTGTCATCCTTCTCAGTCCAGGGTGACTCATCAAAGTCTCTGACTCAATTTCTAACCTGATCTTCCAACCCAGGGAAGGCCACATTGGATATTCTCGTTATTATCAGGGGCAGCAGCAGGTGTGAACATGGGCAGGTGTGAGTTGGGCAGGGGCAGGTGTGAGCAGGTACAGGTGTAGGTGTGAACAGAGTCAGATGTGAGCAGATGTAGGTGTGAGCAGAGGCAGGTGTAGATGTGAGCAGAGTCGGATGTGAGCAGGTGCAAGTGTAGGTGTGAGCAGGGGCAGGTGTGTACCCTGCTCCTGTGCAGGGCAGGTATGACCAGGTGCAGAGGAGGTGTGTGCAGACAGGTGCAGTTGTGAGCATGGGCAGGTGTGTGTTCAGGGGCAGGTATATGCAGGGGGCAGAGGTGTTCAGGGAAAGAAGTGTGCTGGGGCAGGGGTGTGCAGGAGCAGGGGGTGCATAGGAGCAGGGAGTGCAGGGGAAGGGGTGTGCAGGGACAGGGGTATACAGGGGGAAGGGTGTGTAGGGACAGAGTTGTGCAGGGGCGGGTGACCTGTTTGTCACTTGCTCCCACCCCTGCACACCCCTGCACACCCTGCCCATGCATATACCTGCCCCCTGCACACCCACACCTGCCAATGCACACCAGCCCCTTCACACCTCTGCAGGGGCAGGTATATTCAGGGGCAGGGGTGTGCAGGCTCAGGGTGTGAAGGGGTGTGCAGGGTGGGAGCAGGTGCCAGACAGGTCACATGAAGCAACCACGCTTGTCAAGGCCAGGTCCTGGTTCCGACAGCACACAACAGGTGCATTTAGAGAAGAGCATTTGAGACACTTGTGCCAAAACCTCCATTAGGACTATCGCAGAATGTTCTACATCTACAACATTCCCACGTGACAGTCAGGAAGTGCCTGCCTCACAGGGAAGGCAGCTAGACCCGTCCCCAGCACTGTCCATTTGTAGCAGCACAGAGGAGTCCAATAAGCAGCTGCATCATGTTTTCTAGAACATTTCCGGACAGATGTTGCCAGGTGCACTGACTCAAAGTAACTGAATGTTCCATGTCAAAAGACTGAGCAGCACAAAGCATGTTGACAGAAGGAGTTGACAGAACTCCCCCATCCAAGTTTCTGCTCCCAAAAACAACTACTGCAGGGACGTCACTCAGAGCATGGCTAAGGAGGAAACAAGAGCCAAGGGCTCATGAAGTGGGCAGAGCTCCCCGTGTGGAAGCAAGGCTGTGTGCAGGTGAGATGCCGTCTCCCAATGGACCAGATTCCATCCCCAGGAGTGGGCGGAGTTCCCAGTGTGGAAGAAAGGCTGGTGTGCAGGTGAGACACTGTCCCTGCTAGGTCTGGCCGAGACCCCAATGGAGCACGGGGTGTTGTCTGCCCCCATAGCAGGGTCTCTGTATGCCCGGTTCTGATGGCACTTTGCCCCAAGCACTGAAGTCACGAATGTTGGTGACATGGGTACAAGAGGTCATGCAGCCCTCGGCAGTATCCTTCCAGCACACAATTGAGTCTTAGGCTCACTCTGAGTAGGGACCAGAATCAGCATTCAGTGTCTTTTGGAAGGGGCGGAGCTGTCACTAAAATGCCACATGCACACAGCACAGAAAGGTGCACACTCAGACCCCAGGGTCACGAGTCACTTGCATTGTGTCATCACACCAGGGAATGCACCAGGTCTCAAGCAGAACTCTGGGTGCTTCCTAGAACCAGCAATCTGCAACCATTCTGGAACCATGCATGAGAAACTGAGCCAGGACACGGGCACGGAGGCTCTGCATTGCTCCAGGCCCTGCAGTAGCCCCCTGACACAAGTAAAGCCCCAGAACACCACTGCTGCCTGCTGCCAGCACACACATGGCAAGGGGCGGGCAGGTGGCTAGCCGCTGAAACGGAAGTGTGGGGACACCAGCTTCTGTGACTGTGCCCTTCCAGAGGTCAGGCTCCCAGCCAGCCCTAGCCCTGGAGATCCGGGACCTGGGAGACCTCTGCCTTTGAGGAGACGAGGGCGACCACGGCAGTGAGTGCAGAGCAGGAGCAAACCCCCAAAGAGACACTCTCAGCCCACGCACGGCTGCATGCTGTCCCTCATCCTGCCCTCCACATGGAGCCCCAGGCAGCAAGGAGCAGGATTTTGGGTGGGAGAAGCAGCCTGCTCAGGGGTGCCTACTCGCTGGTGAGCATAGAGCCAGCTCCCGTGCAGAGATTTGAGAGACCCCAGCAGGCCAGGTTGCAGTGGTCCCAGCTGCCACCCAGGACAAAGCTGTTCCCAGTTTTCTCCTCTCACCAATACCTATCCCTGAACCCTACCTGCTCCAGAGCCCATTGGCTGGCACTCGGCCCATGGCAAGAGGTTGTTTCAGGGCGGGTGTGGAGACAAGGGTCAACATGGGTGTCAAGAAGCAGAAGCCTAGACGTGGCTGGGGAAGCTGGAACTCGGCTCTCCCCAGGCTCAGCTGACCATGGGGCCCCAGGTGGACAAATGGGTTTTGGGAGTGGGTCCATCACCTCTGGGGGGTCCCTGAAGCAGCTGGATGAGACTCCGGCCACCACATTAGCCTCCATATTCGCTGTCTGGACGCTGACCATGAGGCCCCTAAGTCGTGTGGCCGTGTGGTCCATCAAACTAGTGGAAGCAGTTATGTTCTTTAATGTACTGCATTCTATGAGGTTTAGGAAAGGTAGGCGGGAGGGAGAGATAGAGAGAAGAGAAACGACATACAGAACAGGACAAGCAGTTGAGGTGCAGGGAGGGGGGGAGGGAGGTGGGGGGCATTGGTGATGGGAGATGGGTTCGGGTGGAGGGATGGGTGTTGGAACACTGTAGAACCAAAACTTCGACATGAGCATCTTGCAATTGTATGTCTAAAAGTGGTATAATAAAATTTGAAGGAAAAAAAAAAAGAAGCAGAAGCCTGTCAGAGCTCTGCGCTGGGACAGAGTCCTCGGAAATCAGCACATGCAGCCCCCAATTAGCGGCCCTTCCTTCCTCCACCCGATATTCTCCTGCAGTGGCTGCCTAGACCCAACAGGAGGCTCAGACTTACAGCAGCCTCCCCCAACCCATGGAACCAGGCCCACAGTGCCTCACGCCAAGAAGATCCTGAGACAGAGGCCTGTCAAAGCCTCGGGTCTCACAGAGACCCATCAGGGGCACCAGCCGGCTCTCCAGCATCCGAGACCAACACATGAGACAATACACGGACTCAGCCAGGCCTGTCTCCTGAGAGAGACTGTCCAGAACCCAGCAGCCTCCGTGAAGTAACGGCTCTTTGTGGAAGAGGAGCACAGAGAAGCCGCTGCAGTTCCCTTGCTGCAATATGCTCTTCACCGAAGTGTCAGGTCACAAAATTAAACCCTCTTCCCATGTAATTTCATTAAGCGAAAGTCACCGTGTGTGGTTCCGAGATTATTGTATAATTACCTCTAGGCACTGAACATTCATTATTGGGCGAAGATGAAGCAGTGCCATCAACACTTGTTCAGACACGATGTTTTGTCAGAGCTGGGGAGAGAACAGCAGCAAGATAAACAGAAGCAGCACTCACACACAAGTCTGCGCAGCAGGAAGGAAGCTGGGATGGAACTGCCCGCTGAGGGAGAGGCTCTTCAGCAGCACAAGCAGGAGTTCAGGCCTGCCCGCTGTGCAGGACCCAAGCAGCCCCTCACAGCACCGTGACCTTTGGGGAGCTGCATGTGACCTCCGCCAGCACCTGAGACCAGAAGCACTATCGGGCACCATTGACAGGCTCTACCTCAGCTGCAGCCATCAGGGCCTGTGCCTGTTTCCTGATGCCGCTGCAGGGCCAGGAATGACAGGTTAGTGTCCAGCTCTGGCAGCCGGTCAGCAAGTCCTGCAGCTACACAGTGCCCAGGAGCTCCAGGGAATGAACTTCCCAACTGGGTCCAGCAAGAGCACAGAACCAGGATCATCACCGAGGCCTTTGCTCACCTCTGCTAACCATCATCTCTGCACTGACAGAAGAACCTCGGTTTCCACAGGCTGGGAAACCATGTGAGGCAGAGGTGCCAGCAACCATTGTCACAGGCACCACCCATGCTCAGCCCAGCAGCGCCCAGCCCTGCCCACACTCCCCAGCTCCTTGGAGGGGCCCTTGTGAGTCGTCCTCACAAGAGCATGTGCCAGCTGAAGCACCGAGTGGAAGAGGAATGGCTCAGCCTGTCTCCTCCCTTCACTGCTTCTATCAAGAAGTTAACTGTCCGGTGCTTGTTTTGACCAAGTCCCATTTGGCAGCAGAACCGGAAGCAGCTCTGGCCTCCAAGTGGAACTGAGAGGAAACTGACTCAGCTGCTGCTGCTTGTGCCTAAGTCACTCAGTCACAGCTAGAGCATTCCCTGATGCTTGATGCCAGACAGCATCACGTTCTCCAGACCCTGCAGGCACTGGCTAATCTCCCCCCAAACATGCACATAGATCTCTCCTGTCCATCCTCATGGCCTTCCTTCCTGCACTCACTGGAGTCAGGTACAATGTCCACTGGACATTCAGGGGCTGCGTGTGGAGAGAGTGAGGTGGCAGAGAAAGCGGAGCCCACACGGCTCTTGCCTGCGTGCTCCACTGGTAGTCCTCTGCCAAGCTCCTTACCCAGCTCTGCCACACACAGACCCAGATTACAGACATGAGACCTTGAAAAACGAGCTCCATGGCAGAGATGTCCGTATCACTGTCTCCATAGCCTCACCCTGGGTGCAGGAAGGCATGTCTCAGCACAGCTCAGGATGTGGTAGCTCCATAGAGTCAAGCCCAGGGTTCACCCCCTCCACCTCCAGTGACAGGGGCAAGGCAGGGAGGACCCGGGAAGCTCTCTGTAGGATCAATGCCATGGAGGCCTGTGTGTCGAGACCTCACTTCCCACTTTGTGGGAAACACATTCCAGACGAGGGGTGCAGCCCAGCACTTCTAGACACAGCAGGGCCAGCCAGAATCACCCAGCTTCTCTGCCCACTCCCCTGCAGAAGCTCTGAGGAGTACCAGCACCAGCCTTGCTAGCATTTCTGAGTCTGCAGAAAGCCAACCTTGGCCCGACTTGTCCACGTCTGTGCATGCCACGTTGTGTGCTTTTTCATGCTAAGGACACTTCCAAGAGGCCACTTCCATAAGCTTGGAGACTTACTGCCCTGGAGCTCAGCGAACACCTGGGATGTCCTGCAGAGAGGCCTGTCTTCTCTCTCCTCTCCCTGTGTCCTGGGCTGTGTCCACTGTAGCATGAGACACAGCCTTATGCTCTGTTCTGTACCTTCACAGCTCCTGTGACCAGGAGAGCATTTCTACTTCCCACTCTGTGGGCATGTCCCACTGGCTTCTCGGGGTTGGGGAGGGGCAGATCCAGAGCCTCACACCTCCACATCTAGAGTAAGGCGTCTTGCTTGCAAGTCCTGACTTCATTCAATCTAATGCCTACAGCCCAGCTGTACTTATGGTGAACCTGGGAGCACTATGTAGTGTGGAGCACAGCGTACCTGGGAAACTGCACACTGGGGATCACTGTGTAGTGGGGGCATTGTGTACCTGGGAGCACAGTATATCTGGGAGCACTATATACCTGGGAGCACTGTGTACATTGGACCTCTGTGTACCTGGGAGCATTGTGTAGTGGGGGCACTGTGTAGTGGGGACACTGTGTACTTGGGAGCACTGTGTAGTGGGGAGCACTGTTTCTGGGAAAACTGTACATATGGAGCATTGTGCAGCTGCAGCACTGTGTTGTGGGGATCATTGTGTACCTGGTAGTACAGTATATATGGGAGCACTCTGCACTGGGGAGCATTGTGTACTGGGGAGCACTATGTACCTGGGAGTACTATGTACCTGGGAGCACCACGTATCTGGGAGCACCGTGTACTGGGGAGCACTGTATCTGAGAGCACTGTATATGGGAGCAATCTGTATGCAGGAGCACTGTGCAGCTGGGGCTTTTGCAATTCCTACGATCAGCTGTTTGTGGCTCAGTCTGTCGCTGGGCTAGCTCGATTAGGAGAAGTTGTTGTGCTCCTTTCCCCAGCTCTGTGGCCCCTCCAGCAGTTGGCCTCTGGGGACACGGTTGGGATGAGTGAAATGTGAGTCGGGTACTCTGAGGCCACGCAAGAGGCGTGACTTTTATTCCTTGAACATGCAGTTGAGACTAGTAACACATGATGCAGACTATAGAATGATTAAAGTCTCTGTCTACCCCCTGAAGTTTAATAGTCAGAAACAGTCCCAGGTTACCTCTCACAATCGTTTGAAGTGACAGTCAATATTAGGGAAACCCAACTCAGGCACCAAACTCTCCCTGTGTTTCTGGTTCCCACATTTCCAAAGGGTGCAAACATCCTGGGACCATTGCACAGGTCCATGCGAATGATACGTTTAAAGCCTAACTGGGTTTTAAACCACAATCAATATTTGTTGATTACCCCTATTGTCATTTTTATTTCCGTTTTTACCTATAATCACTGCAAAGGGATGCCCTCCATGCTATTCCCATCAATCCACACTACTCCCTGGCATACGGTTAGGATCTAAACCCACCAACTCTGGCGCTTGTCTTGGGGATTCTGACATCATTCACCACTCAGACCCTCAACCTCGGGCCAGAACTCACCTCTGTTGGCTTCACCTTCCTACGCAGCCGTGACTATCCCTCCCTTTCCATCATTCCGGTCTCAGTCCCCATCCACTAGGTCAGGGTCCTCCTTCCTGTTCAGGGTCACTCATCCACATCCTCTTATTCAGTCTGTCTCAGACCCGCCCCTTCCCTGTGGCCAGGAACCCTCCACCCCTCACCCCCCCACCCACCCAGGCTCCTCCCTCTCCTAGCTGCAGGGGTCTATCTGCTCTCCCCTGTGACCCTCACAACCACAGGCCTCCTGGTACCTCCTACTCTAGCTCAGGTTTCATGCTCTTGTACAATGTAGATCTAACCATGCGTCCTGAACAGACCTTGAAGCAATCATGGAATCTGTGTGTCTGCCCCTCGGCTCATACCTGCTTCCCCCTGCTCCCTGGATGAGCGTTTACACAGGGTGCTGCTGCTTTGCCTCATTCTCTGCCTCGTTCTAGTGTGGGGCTTGGTGCCCAGAACCTGGGATGGTTGGGGAAAAGCTCCTTTCAACTACTTTAATAGCTCCTAATAGCTCTGTGCTAAATGCTCAACTTTGAATGTGAATCTATGCTAAATCTAATTTTTTCTATCTATTTATTAAGGCAGATATAAAAAGCCTTTCGTTCATACGAATTCATGAATTTTTATGTTTTCATAATGAAACAATTATACCAAAATCTTCCATAATGCACTTTTCACTAATTTAAATTTATATATTTGTAACTGATTCTTTATCTGTTCATGCACAGTCTTAAGCTCCTGCTACAAGTCAGTGTTAGAAGATATTCTGCAACAATAATAAATTGGTAATCATACCCTCCTAGTAACGGGTACCTCAATTTCCCCACTACCGCCAAAAATTCCTACTCTATGGAGCCAGCAAGAACTGCAGAAGGATGCCTGGCTTGGAGTCACTGGTACCTGTTCTCAGTGGCTCTCTGCCCCCAGCACAGCTCTGCAACCCTCCTGCTGTGGCCAGTCCCACACAATGTACAGTCTAGCCTCAGTGCTCAGAGCCAGGTCCTCAAGGCAGCTGAGAGAGCAGCTGGGCTGAACAGGGGCGGGCCCGGACCTCATCGATGGGAAACCCTTATGCATCTCAGCCTCGAATGCCTTGGAATCACTGTCAGTCTCAGAGCAGGACTCATGAGCACGGGGCGAGGATACCAGGGACAGCCACCCTGCCCCTCCCTCCCTCCCATTCCCCACTTTCCCATCCCCCCTCTCCCATTCCCTCTCTCCTGGCCCCTCCTGTCCTCCCTCTTAGCATTTTCCCCTCCCCATCACCCCACCCAGGACTGCTCCTGTCCCCCTCCCCACCCCCTCCCCTCCCCCTTCTCTACTGCCTGCCCTCCTGCTGACCATCCTCCTCTGCCCCCTCAGCGACCCCCATCAGGCCACTCACCCCTGCACCCACTGATTCAGAAGTTCTTCACCTTGACTCCCACAAGCCCTTTCACGAGATATTTCTAAATGACCACCACTCTACAGGTATATAAAACAGGTATACAAATTAGTGTGTGCTGATAATAAGCCAGAACTTGATTTGAAAATCAATTTTCACATTTTCTGTGACCCCTGCACAGTGGGGGAGAATCCGGGCACTCGGTTTCCCCACGTTCTGCTCCTGCCCCGGGGATTCAGTTTCCTCACCTGCCTTCTGGCTCAGTGCTGTGTTCTGCTTCCGCCCTGGGCAGACGCAGTTGTTGCAGAGTAGAGCAAGGCGGCCCCTCTGCTGAGTCAGAGAATAAAATCGCAGAGCAGGAAGGTGGGAAATAGGTAGCTCCTAGGCAGAGTCTAAATGCACATTGCTAAAGTCGAGATGAGCCAGCTTGATGGTCAGGGCTGGGGAGGAGGGAAAGGTGTCGCTGCACGTTGTGACTTGCTTCTGGAGGGGGTGACGAGCTTGGCTCATGTTATTCGCGCTCTGTTACATGCATCACATATGTTTAGTCTCTGCCCCTCATATGGAAACCACAAAGACCCTCAAAGCTCCTTCTTTTTTGCTCCTGGTGTGAGGGGTGCAGGTCTGACCTGCGGGTTTGCCTCCAGGGCTCAGAGGCACGCTAGGCCTGTATGTCCCAACGTCTTATGAGCATCTCACCTCCCAGGCCAGACAGCAGAGGGGCGGGTCCAAAGCCACCTCCAGGATGAGAGAGCACTGGGACCACATGTCCCCTCCAAGTAGCATATTTTTATGCTAAAGGAAGCACAGGGAGACAGGACAGTGGTAAGAGCTTTGCCTTGCATGTGACTGACCTGGGTTTGATTCCTGACATCCCCTAAGGTCCCCCAAGCACTGCCAAGAGTGATTCCTGGGTGTAGCACCAGGAGGAAGCTCTGAGCAAAGCCAGGCATGGCCCCAAACCAAAAATGAATACATAATAAATAAATAAGGGCACAGACAAGCAGCAAGTCTCTACCGAGTCTCGGATAGGCATCAGAGCTGGTGACATGCAAAGAACATGTGGCAGATTGAGTCTCAGCTCTCAGCAAAAGCAAATGCCATCACTGCTTCCTGGGTTGGAGACTCCTCTCAGTTGGCACTACTGACCCAAAGCAGGATTTTCTGTAGCTAATGTTCGCTGCAAAGCATATTTTGTGCTAGCTTCTCTACCTTAGAATTATGTAGATGCCAGTGATGGAAGCAAGTTCCAGCAGTAGGGCTGCCCCTGAGCTGACCCCCTGGTACTCTGGATGACTGAACTAAACTGAAAGAGTTTAGAACTGTGTTCTGGATGAAATCCAAAGGCTCCAGCAGTGTGCAGCCCCCGTGAAGACTAGTACTCTCATCCTACTCTACACTGTGTGGCTGGGAGGGATCCCCAAGGCCGTGGGAGCCTGGGTCTGAGAAGCGGGGGTGCCTGAAAATGAACTGAGGCACTGCATGTGCTGCCTTTCCTATGGCAGCCTTGGCTCACCAGCGCACCCTTGGGTGCTGTGATCTGATTTCCTCGTGGAAATGAGCTAATGGGGAAAGAACGCAGAGCACAGAAGCAACTGGGACCTCTGGGCAGTATGTCCGGGAGCTTCATAACTTTCAGCTGAAACCGGGACTTGGGAACACAAGTGTTTATGCAGACATGCAAAACCTTACAGAAAAAAATAGTTCAGCATTACTCCTGGTTTATGGGTTGCTGTGGAAACTGCTCAGTCCTATGGCAGTGCAGAGTCTAATGCAAAGAACAATCTCTGGGTTGAGAGAGAACATCTGGTACAGAGGTGGTGTGAGCGCCGTCAGACAGCAGCAGACAGTGGGCGGGCTGCCTGGAGGGAGGTAGGAGCTGGACACCTGCCCTCAGTCCGCTGAGCAGCTGTGCCTGTCATCACCATCACTAGTTGTGTGTCTGGGAGTGGGAGCAGCTTTAAGATGCGATGATCAAGCAGTTGCCCAGGTGCTGGGGCTGGAACACAGCAAAGATGTGTGTGGGACTAAGTGTGTATTCAGGGTCCCAGTGTCCGTGGGGAGTCAGTGGACGAAGCTGCCTGCAGTTCTCTTCTCGCTGCCCTCAACCTCAGCCTGGAAGGCACTCAGGGCTAGTGCCAGGGCCCTGGGACTCACCCTCTAAACAGCTGCTGGGCACTGCCAAGAGCGGCTGCATCTGCCCTAATGACTCGACATGCATTTCCTGCAGCTTTATAGCCCTCACTCATTTCCCAGGTAGCTGATGCAACTACTTCGAGGGCTAATCAGGCACAGAGCTCAGGGAGCATCTGAAAACTCAATGCACCAGCATCAAACCGTCAGACACAGGGTGGAGGAAAACCAAACAATCACCCGTGGAAATAGGCAGTAAATTGGGATTATTAAACCATCTCTGGCAAGAACAACAACCTAAAGACTTTGCATTTCTGTAGATCATTATCCTCATTATCAAAATCTTTATTATTGGGTCTGGTCCTATGAGGAGCCAAAGAAAATATTTCCATCTCAGGGAGGAATCGTTCCCACATACAGCAGGAATCTGCTTTTCCTGGGGAGGCCGAGCCCACAGGCGCAATGTGCAGGGTTAGGGGAGGGGCCCAGCTACCAGAAGAGGAAACTAAGGCTGACCCTATCCCAGAGGGGCACCACAGATCCCCCAGTCAGGGAAGTGTGGCTGGCCCCAGTGTGTGGTGCCTGGCTCTGGGGGCTCCCGAGTAGCCAGTGAGTCCCACAGTTTCTCCAGAATCAACCAGGGCACAGCGAAGCCACAGCTGCTCTGGTGAAGAGCACAGGTGGGCAGGGAAGGCTGCTGTAGACACCTTTGCCCTCCTGCCAGTGTTTGTGCCCTACTCTAAGGAGGTCTTGTCCTGCACACAGGCTCCCCAGCAGCTCCAGTCCCTTCCCTGGATGCAGTGCAGTGGTTCCATGCCAGCAGCAGAGGGGACATGGAGGACAGGCCAAGCTAAACACACGCTGCCACTGCAGGAAGACCCTGGAGCTGCCTGTGACCCAGAGCCCAGTTGATAACTTGGTGGAAATACCCAAACGTTTCATGGGTACTGATGCAGCTTCAGAGCATGGAACCCAAGTACCTGGCAGGTATCTAGGAACTGTACCAGTATGGTAGTCTATGCCGCTGGGTGAGGGAACCTGAGCAGAGACAGCACATGGGCAGGGCCAGGAAATGTTTCCCAATAGTGATGATGAGAACGGCATCACTGCTTAGAGTGAACACCATGTTCTGCCGAGACTCAGTAGACACAGCTCTCTGGTGAGGTTTCAGCTCCTGTCCCTGTCCCCAGGGAGGTCCCTTTTGGGCAACTCACAAGCCACATGGCGGTGGCCTGAGTTGGGTTCTGGTTTCTCCTGCAGTAGTGCAGGGGGCCTTCTGGCCTCCATAGGGACGCCCCTCCTCCCTGCTGCTGCCAAGCTTCCCACAATCTTCTTGTGGGCAAGTGGGGCCCAGACACTTTTGTCCGAGACCCAGGTGGGGACCGAGTCAGATCTGGGACCCAGATGGGTCAGCCTGCCTCTACTCTGCCCCACCCACGCAGCCCAGAACCTGGACAAGGACATGAAGCTCTGGAATTCAGAAGATCATGCTGAGGTGGAGATGTCTGCATGCAAAGGCTCAAGCCCTGAAGAACAATATTCTTAGCTCAATGCTCAAAGCTCAGCAGAGGATCTAGCGGGCAGATAGGCTTCAGGCCAATACCAGGTAAGCGGAAGAGAAAAGGGCATACAATTATCATTCATTAACATTAGATACTATAGTAATGAAAATCATGAAATCTTCTCATATCCTTTAATGCAAAAAACATTTATCCTCACATGTTGTGGAACTTGGTTCCTATGTGCCAGATCTTTTCTGGAAATATCGCTCATTATTAGGATGGCTGAGAACCAAAAAACTGGGAAAAAACTCCCAAATCCTCAAATAGCTTTTCAAATCCCATGCACTAGAACTTGCGTCTGTTGTGGAAGAGGAGAATGACGTTCTCGGTAACACACTGGGCGAGTGTGGCTGTCACCTGGATTTGTGTGACTCATGGGTCTGCTGAGACCACTTGTGACATAGACACTGTAAAGGGTCACGCACCAACCCCCAGATGGCAGCTGACAGGAGAAGGGACGAGCCCACCTGTCACTGAGGTTACCACAGGCCACAAAGCCCGCAGAGGAAGGGGCACCGTGACTCCTGCTCTTTAAAAAGTGGGTGCTGGAGAACAGAGGACTTCTAGAGGTCCTTAAAAAGTCTCTCTGATTGCTGACATTTCAGTCACTCAGAAAATTGACTTTTACTTCTTCTAACTGTAGATGTCATGGTGTTTGACTTGGGTGATTAAATCTATGACTTTAAGGACATAGGTATATTGAGCAATTGTGATTTATTTGTGTATTAAATCATGACTGAGTATGTTGCCTATGAAAAATTCTATTTAAACATAACCTGGAAACGATATGAGCATGAATGAAATGAGTATTTCAGAAAGGCAGGTTCAGGAAGACAGGCTGCATAGAGGGTGATTAAATCTCTCTCCGCCGTGTATGTGACCCAGTCAGAGAGAACAGTGCTTCCTTCCTGTAGGTCTGCCTGGGCGCTTGTGGCAGGAGCTCTCTGCCAGAACCATGCTGTCCTACACCTATCTAGTGCCCAGGGAGCTTGAGATGGTATGTGGCATTGTAAGTCAAGGAGTTGGCTGATTTCCACTATCACTAAACAATATACTATATTATGATATAGCTAGTACATAGATGTCAGCACTAAGAGCACAGGCAATGTATGGAATGTTACCTTGAAATTTACATGACTGTTCTTTAGCCTTTAAAGCAGTTGAGGCCTGGCAAGGGTGGCCCCGGTAACCACCTGCAGACACTTCCACACATGGACATGAGACTCTGAGTCACAAGTGTAGCAAGGCTGGACTTTTTCACTATGATCCTTCCTAGGAAAATTCCAGTAGTGAATTCCGGCCACTCTGGACCTTGGGGCTATACTGATCTCTTGGCCTTTGCTTTTACTCTAACTTTGGCTATGCTAGTCCTGATGCATGGAAACTGGTCATTCCATATGGTTCCCGATTGCCACCAAGAGTGACCCCTGAGTGCAGAGCCAAGAATAAGTCCCGAGCACTGCCATGTGTGCCCTCCCCCAAGTTCTTAACCCCCCCCCCCACCAAAACTGACACTGACTGATTCCCAAGCAAAGCACAACAGGCTCTCTGGGTGGGAATCCCTAGACCTTACACGTGGGACAAGCAGCATCAGCTCTGCCCAGTTCTAAGCCGAGGTGCAGCTCCGCTCACACAGCCTGGCCTGGTCTATGGAGGCAGAACCTACTTGCTCATTAGCCCCAGTGTTGGGAGAGACCAGCACTGAGGGAATCTGAGTGTTGGGGGCGGATGCACTGGGGTGTGGCCGGCATCTCTGCAGTGGCTAGCCTAGGCCCGGGGCAGACAGGGGAAGTATATCCAGATTAGACCCCAGCTCAGCCAATGCAAAAAGGTTCAGAAAAGAGTCTTCATTTTAAGTAACATTTGACACCCACAGCTCTTTATACACAGCATTTGATCTCCCCAGAAACAGCATTTAGGGAGGACTTATAGGAACAACAGCCCTAGGGGAGAGACAATCTTCATCTTCCGTGTCTCCTGTTCAACAACAGTCCCTGGTGAGAAGTTAAACATAATTATATGTAGATGGTAATGAACTGAACTTTTTACCTGGAATCTTCTTCAGTCTTGATACAAACACACTGGCCTTGTGATTCAGCATGCACACTCAGAGTCTCACAAACACTTGGGATCACACACTCCACTCAGTCTCACACACACACACTCAGAGTCTCATATACACTCAGGGTCACACATACATTCAGGGTCACACACTCAGAGTCTCATATACACCGTGGGTCACACACAGAGTTTCAGACACACTCAGAGTCTCGCATATTCAGAGTCTCATACACGCAGAGTCTTCAGTCTCACACACTCAAAATGTTACATCCATCAGAGTTTCACACACTCAGAGTCTCTCACATACTCAGTCTCACACACATTCGGAGTCTCACACACTCAGTCTCTCACACACCCAGAGCCTCACATAGTCAGTTTCATACACACTCAGAGTCTCACACACTGAGTTTCATACACATATTCAGAGTTATACAGAGAGTCTCTCTCACACTGTGAGTCCCACACACACCCAGAGTCCCTCTCATACACATACTCAGAGACTCTCTCTCAGACACCAACACACACATTAACCAAACTTTCTCCTCTGTGAAAACCTCCCCTCCCAGGTGCTCTGGCCACTGTTAGACACCCAACAGTTTGCTTCTTATTGTCAAGAAACTCTATGTGGTGAAGAGGAATCCTTGATGGATTCCTAAAGGAATTATTACCTAAATCTCAAATGTCAGTATCATAACTCTAATAAACAGTCAGGGCATTGCTGAGAGAAGTATGTATATATCTGTGTGTGATTGCACCTGTGTGAGCATGTGCGTGCTCTTGAGTGTGAGCACCAGTGAGTATGTGTTTGTGCATATTTACCTGTGATGTGCACATGTGTGTGAGACTGTGTGCATGTGTGTGTGTCTGTATCTGTGAGCATATGTGCTCCTGTGAGTGTGTGAGCATGTGTGTGCACCAGCGAGTATATGCATGTGAGCACTGTGTGAGCCTATGTGAGCACTGTGTACCTGTGAGCATATATCATTGAGTGTGTGTGCACCTGTATGTGGTATGTGCATCTGTGAGCATATGTGTATCTGTGAGCATATTTGTGCACCTATGTATGAGCATGTGTGTTGTCCTCTGAGTGTGACCATGTATGAGCCCTTGAAAGTGTGTGTCTGTAACTATGAATATCTGAGCATATATATAACACACCTGTGAGTGTGTGACCATGTGTGTAAGCATATGTAACTTTGTGTGTGAGCATGTGTACACCTGTGTGTAACATATATGAGCCTTGTGTGAGCATGTGTGCACCCGTGAGTGTGTGCATGTGTATGAGCCTGTGTATGCATTTGTGTGAGCATGTAAGCATGTGTATGAGCCTTATGTGAGCCTGTGTACACACCTATGAGTGCGTGCATGTTATTGTAAGCATGTGTTAGCCTTGTGTAGTCTGTGTGCACACCTGTGAGTGTGTGCATGTGTGTGAGCATGTAAGCATATGTGTGAGCCTTGTGTGAGCCTGTGTACACACCTGAGTGTGTGTATGTGTGGGCCTTGTATGAGCTTATGTGCACACCTGAGTGTGTGTGTGCATGTGTGTGACCATGTAAGCATGTGTGTGAGCCTTGTGTAAGCCTGTGTGTGCACTTGTGAGTATGTGCATGTATATGAGCATGTAAGCATGTGTGAACCTGTATGTGCACCTGTTAGTGTGTAAGCTTGTTCATGAGCATGTGTGAGCCTTGTGTGACCACCTGAGTATGTGCATGAGTGTGAGAGTGTAAGAATGTGTGAGCCTTGTGTGAGTCTGTGTTAAGCATATGTGCGAGTATAAGGTGGCTCTGTGAGTTCTGCCTATTCCCTTTGTCCTCTGCCCACACAGATCTGGAGCTTCACCCTCCTGGTCACAGCAGGTCTAGCCTCCCAACTGCTCAGACATGTAGACGTGCCATATGGCTGCTCATTAATTGCTCATAATGATGCTTTAACTACAAATAATTGAGGCGATGGGTCTCGGAGCTCCCTTGCTTTACCTTCCAATCCTCAGCCCTTCTCTCTGGTTTCCTGAGCACATGGATCCCACGTGGGCCCTGCCCCCTCCCGGTCAGAGTCGGAGCCATCAGGGCGGCACGCGAGCAGCACATGAACAGCAGCCCAGGGTGCTCAGTCCCGGCGTTCTCCTCCTACGACTCCTGCCTGACCATGCAGCACCTGTGTCCTCTGGGGAACAGAAGAGCCACAGGGCAGAGCTTTGCCCAACCATGCTGTGCACAGAGCCAGGACACCCTTCCCAGGAGGTGGCTGAGGGTCCCTGAAGCACAGAGCTGGCTCCTCCCTGAGCACCTGCTACTGTGACCTGTACCAGGACTTCTCACCCCTGAGGTCAAGGCCACCAGAGGAGGTTCAGATCAAACCTAACAGACAAAGGTCTAGCAGCTGAAAAGCTGCCCAGGGCATATGGCCAAAGGGCAACAGGTTCTTTAGGCTCCTCCATGGCCCAAGTGTGACCCAGGCCCAGCTCAGCTTATAGGAAGAGAGGGAGGGTGGTCCCAGATGCAGGGAGGGCAGACTCAGAGCGGGGGGGGGAGGGAGAGGTTCCAGAGAGGGAGGGGAGGGCAGTTCCAGACTCAGGGGAGGAGGTGGTTCCAGACTCAGAGAGGGAGGGGAGGGCAGCTCCAGACTCAGGGGGAGGAGGTGGTTCCAGACTCAGAGAGGGAGGGAGAGAGGGAGCTCTGGCTTCCTCTGTGCATGGTTTCTGTCACAGTTCGTCTACATCAGCTCCCTAAGGCAGCTACATGTCTCCTGTTTCCAAATTGCCCTCAAGGAAATGGAGGCAATTTCCAGAATGAGCAAAAGTGTTGCACAAATAAACTGAACAAAATTAACTCAAATATAAGGCTAAGACATTAAATAGTCAAACAAAACTTATGCAAACATGCATGACACATCCCAGCACATGGGGCATGCTCAGAAGCCATGGAGTCAGCGTGTGACACCTGATATTCCTCTTACATGACCCGCAATCCTCCCACCTATGTCCCCTGTTCATGCGTATACATAGATACATGTACATGTGTACACCCATATAAACATGCACATGTCGTGTAGCTATGCATGTACACACATATATACATATACACATGCTGTGTGCTTCTACATGTATGCACACATTTGGCATGTGCCTGTGCAGACACATACAGATGTGCAGTGTACTCATGTATACACACATGTTCTGTGTACCTGTGCATTTGTACACACCTATACACATGTTCTGCGCACCTGTGATTCTGCACACATACACACAACTACATCACATGTATATACACAGTTACACATGTGATATGTACATGCATGTGTGCTGGCACAATGTGTGCATATATAACCATTAAGATAACACAGGAAGCATATGTATGAGTTGCTCATCAGTTAAAGAGAGAGCCCAGGCTCCAGATCGTTCCCACATGAACATGACCATTTGGATGCAGACTTTGATAAAGGTGCAAAAGCAAGTCCATTGAAAAGGAGAATATTCTCACTGAAAGGTGTTGGAACAAGCTGAAGCTGTGTACCAAAAAATTAACATTAACTTAAAACTCACATATTTTATAAAGAATCACTCCAAACACTCTTCTAAATAGAAGACACAAGACTATGCCATTTTTAAAAAGAAAAAAAGGACAGAAAATCTTTGAGAACTAGAATTAGGAAAATGCAGTCCTAAAATTGACTAAAATTATAATTCATATAAGAGTAAAGGGCTAAGCTGGGTTTCACCAAATTTTGAAATTCATGGTCCGCCAGAGATATTTATGAGGGGTACAAAAAAGGGTGAGGTGCAAATTGGGAGAAAATAATTGCAATTATGTCTCCAGGAAAAAAGAGTTTTAAAACTCAGAAATAATTAAGCAAACATATAGTAAAAATGGGTCAAGTCTTGAACTTCACGGGAGAGAGAAGGCAAAGTTCAAAGTCACACATCAAGCGAATGTGAAGTCACGCTTCACAATCCCTCTACACTGATCAGAATAGCCAAAATAAAAATGTTAAGCCCCTGGAGCTTTCAAGGGTGCAAAATGGCCGGAACTTGGGGAGATTGATGGTGAAGGAACAGCACGGCACTGTCAGGACGACGAAGGGCCTCAGAGCTGCGGGTTTCCTGTGTACTCGGCTGGGTCACTGTCAAATACCGTGGGAGAGATTTCTCCCAGGGGGTTGTGCCGACAAGAATCATGTTAAATTGATAAGCTCTGAATAAGAGACTGTCTCGGTGACACAGTCTCCGCTTGACCAGGCGGCTCCCTCAGGGACAGGTGACCTCCGCTACGAGACGGAGTCTATAGCGCTGCCGGGACCAATGGCAGGTTCTCCTGAGGGTCCAGTCTACGCACTGTGCCTGCAGGCTTTTGCCCTCCCCACCTCTACCTGTGTGACAGGAACCAAAGCTTCCAAGGAAACCCTCACTGTGGCTCCATGGAGCAAACACAGAGGCTACAGCTGCAGGCAGAGAAGTACACAGTCACATGCTGTCAGCCCAGGGATCCTAAACTGCCCCATCTATCTCCATCCCTGGGACAAAATGGCTGCATGACCACTGGAAATCTACCTGCTTTGAGCAAACAATCGGAAAGACCCTCCTCTGGCCCTGAGCTACTGCTGTCCCCCAATCACCCACCAAGGTAAGACGTGCTAGTCTGTCCTAAGACGGCTAAGAAAATGGGGCTTTCTTATGAAGCGAAACATGTATTTTCCACCAACCAGCAATTCCTAAGCAATTCCTAAGAGATCAAACAAAACCTGTGATCTCTCTCCTCCAAGCAGTCATGTGAATGTGAGTGGAAATTACCACAGAGGTGAACAGGAAAATCCATAAGGTTAAAACCAAGAGTTTTTAAAAAAAAAATCAGGAGATAAACCTGAGAGAATCCACAAACACAACAGACTCACGGCAGTGACAGTGTCCAGAGTGGCCAGGGTACCAGGAAGGCAAAGGGAATCTGCACAGTGGTGGGCGAGAGAAGGAACTTTCTGGAGAAGGATCTTTCTTGACTCCGGATCTTACTGGTGGCTGCTCAGCCAAATAAGTTTTCAGACTCATAAAGCTTGAATTTACTTCCATGAAAACCTTTTAAGAGATAAAATTAAATAAAACTGGCATTTTTTACCTTAATTCCTTTATTTTTTAAAGCTTTTTTATTATACCACCGTAGATATAGTTATAAAAGTGTTGATATTTGGGTTTCATTCATACAGTGTTCCAGCACCCATCCCTCCACCAGCGCCCATTTCCCTCCACCAATGTCCCATGATTTCCCCCTCCCCAGCCTGCGTCTATGGCAGGCAATTTTCACTTCTCTCTCTCTCTCTCTCTCTCTCTCTCTCTCTCTCTCTCTCCCCTCCCTCCCTTCTCTTACATATTGTGGCTTGCAATACATACAGTTAGAGGTTATCATGTATATCCTTTTGCCTACTTTCAATGCTCAGTTCTACAGTGGTATTATCATTTACAATAATTATTAGTACACTGTTCCTTTCTCTGTATTTCTAACCTCTGACTACCACACATTTGCAGTAGGTTCTACCCACTGATAAGACCTCCTGATCCATGTTTTGTCTGGCCTTGGATATTGGTATCACTGTATTACTGTATCACTGTCTTCCCGTTCATTATTAATTTGCTCTAGCGGGTACCAGTAACATCTCAATATGACCTGTCTCATGCAAGTAGAGCCCAAGGGAACCTGCTTGCTCCAGGAACATAAAGAGCCTCAAAACCATTCCATCAGGTCATGGGATTGAGGTCTATAATTGTTACTGGTATTTGGCATATCAAATACGACACGGGTAGCTGGCCAGGCTCTGCCGTGCGGGTAGCATACTGGATATTGGTATTGGTATCATGCTATTTTTTTATATCCCTAAATAAATGCAGTCATTCTATATCTGTCCTTTTCCCTCTGGCTAATTTCACTCAGCATGATCCTCTCCATGTCCATCCATTTATAGGCAAATTTCAAAACTTTGTTTTCCCTAATAGCTGTGTAGTATTCCATTGTGTAGATGTATCAAAGTTTCTTTATCCAGTCATCAGTTCTCGGCACTCTGGTTGTTTCCAGATTCTGGCTATTGTGAATAGTGCTGCTATGAAAATGAAAGTGCAGATGGTGTTTCTGTTGTGTGTTTTTGGCTTCCCAAGGTATAGTTCCCAGGAGTGGTATGGCTGGGTCAAATGGGAGCTCAATTTCTAGTCTTTGGAGGAATGTCCATATTATTTTAAAACTGGCATGTTTAAAACCACATTTTAAGAAACTTTTGTTTCAAGTTGAAAATAACAGCAAAATGGAATCATCTATGGAAAATAAGAGAAGTCAATACATCACAGTCTCTGAGCCTTTGTCCAGGGCCTGGGACAAAGCACTCAGCTTGCCCACTGCCATGGGCCACAAAACTCCACCAGGGCCTCCTGGACAGGAGCACCATCTACAGATTTGACCCTGAGCCAGAGAAATAGTTGCCAGGAAAATACTCCAAGAGAATTCTCTGAAAAACTAGTGCAAACACTGAGCATTTCTGGAACGATTCAGGAGTAAGGCGTAATTTAATATAGAGAGATCAATGGGTGTCAGAGAGGTAAACGGTTGGTCTCTGAGCAGTTATAGCAGAAGGCACAATCCCATTTAGAGCAGGAGAAAGGACAGAGCTGGAAGGAAACACGAGGCGCGTATGGTGTGTATGGGGGACAAATCACGGCAGGTGCAGGAAAGAGCTTAGGGCCACATCCTTGGGGACAACAGGAGCCCCTGAGGCATGTTTGTTGCCCTGCTGTGTGAGGATGAAGCTCAGCATGAGGCCTGGTCTCTGCATCTGGATGTGACAGTGCTACTGTTCACTAAATAAAAATGGGCAGAAACAAGAACGCCTGAGAAGAGAAAGAGGAGCTGGCCCAGCAAGGCATCACAGCAACAATCAGCCCCGGAAGCAAAACTGTGGCATTGATGACGGACAGGCAGGAACTAATCAAAGAGCCAGCGAGGATTTCCGACATGCAGTGGTCTCTGGGTCACAACAGAAAGAAGGAACAGGGAGCAAAAGGTCTGGAACCCAGAACGTCTGATAACAGAGCAGAATGAATCCCACCCGACTGACGTTTGAGCTGGGAAATGGAAAATGATGGAAGAACTGGGATCTACATGAGAGATTTAGATGATTTAGATTATTACTGTTGAGAGGGAAACACCTCCTGAAGAAGGGCAGAGGGGAGGAGGGAATCAGATGTGTGTGTCCTGCACATGTCTCATGTATGTGCCCTGCATGTATCTCATGTATGTATGTCCTACAGGTATCTCATGTATGTGTCTTGACATGCCTCGTAATATAGTGGGCCCTGCATGTGTCTCATGTATGTGTGTGTTCTGTATATGTCTCATGTATGTGTGTATCCTGCATGTGTCTCATGTATGTGTCCTTCATGTGTCTCATCCATGAGTGTATCCTGAATGTGTCTCACGTATGTGTCCTGCATGTGTCTCATCCATGAGCGTATCCTGAGCGTGTCTCATGTATGTGTCCTGCATGTGTCTCATCCATGAGTGTATCCTGAACGTGTCTCATGTATGTTTCCTGCATGTGTCTCATCCATGCGTGTATCCTGAACATGTCTCATGTATGTGTCCTTATGTTTCCATGTGTTTCCTTGTTTTCTCGTGTTCTATTGTCTCTTGTGTATTGACGTTCCGTTGTTCTGTGTGTCTTCTGTTCTGAACAGTCTGTAGTCCTGCATGTGTCTCATCCATGAGTATATCCTGAATGTGTCTCACGTATGTTTCCTGCATGTGTCTCATCCATGAGCATATCCTGAACGTGTCTCATGTATGTGTCCTGCATGTGTCTCATCCATGAGTGTATCCTGAATGTGTCTCACATATGTTTCCTGCATGTGTCTCATCCATGAGTGTATCTTGAACGTGTCTCATGTATGTGTCCTACATGTGTCTCATCCGTGAGTGTATCCTGAACGTGTCTCACGTATGTTTCCTGCATGTGTCTCATCCATGAGTATATCCTGAATGTGTCTCATGTATGTGTCCTGCATGTGTCTCATCCGTGAGTGTATACTAAACGTGTCTCATGTATGTGTCCTGCATGTGTCTCATCTGTGAGTGTATACTGAACGTGTCTCACGTATGTTTCCTGCACGTGTCTCATCCATGATTGTATCCTGAACTGTCTCATGTATGAGTGTATCCTCCACGTGTCTCATGTATGTGACCTGCACGTGTTTCATACATGGGTGTGTCCTGTATGTATGTGTCCTGTGAATATCTCATGTATGAGTGTGTCCTTTATGTCTGGGTCCCGCACGTGTGTTACCTGTGTGATCTGCATGTGTCTTGTGTGAGACCTGCATGTCTAGTCCTACATAGTCAGGTAAGTGCATGTCCTAAATGTGTGCATCATGAATGCCCTCCATATCTGTATGTATATGCCCCACATGTATGTGTTCCATGTGTGTGCTGCAGGGTCTCGCCTGAGTGCACCTGCTCACATCTGACAACTTTCAGGAATAGCCTCATGTGGCTGCCACAGGAAGCCCAGTGGGACACAGTCCACAGAGAAGGAAATAGAAACCACCACCTAAAGGGACATGGATGAGGCCGACCGGGTTCAATCCCCGGCATCCCATGTGGTCCCGGATCACCTTCAGGAGTGCAGAGCCAGGAGTAACCCCTGAGCATTGCCAGGCGTGACCCAAAAAGAAAAAAAAGGGACACGGATGAGAACAGAGCGGGAACCTGGGTCTCGCCATCAGAGAAGCACAAGCTCTCAGGGAGACGCTCCGCAGATTCCCAGGTAGCGAGGATGCCCGGCGCTCCGGGACACTTATCTCCAGGAGGTGTTATTCTCCCTCAGACAGAGAGCACAGACTGCTTACCTTCTGGGGCTGCTCACGGAACGTTTCCTGCTGCTCTCTCTGTGTCAGTTGTGCCAGTGGCAGCATGATGGCTGCCTGGTGGGGGACGTAGGGTGCCTGTGTCTATATGGGGAGCACCCCAGGCGGCGGCAGCAGCTCAGACAGAGAAGGGGGCTGCCCTGCACATCCCTACAGGGCAGCCCGCAAACACCATGGGAGGTCAGGGAAGGGCCCTAAGTGACAGCCAGCAGGAAAGTGCACAGGTGCCAGGCAGAGCGATCTGAGGACACCGGACTGAAACCAGTGGCTCCCCATGTGCAGCGGGTGGGCGCAGGGAGTGACAGATGGGGGAATCCGTTTTATGTATCTCTCCCGGAATAAAAATAATCTCACCATATGAACGAACGTGCTGTGGGAACCCAGAGACGGGAGGAATTTCTGGAGTTTTTAAATGAGCTGAGAGGTGTGGATTCTCTTGCCCTGAATCCCCGAGCTCCAGGGAGTGAAACATAGACCTGAGATGAGCCCCTCCGGTCTGGGCTGGGGAGGGGTTGCAGTGAGCACACTCCCCCCAGTGACCCGTCCCCTTGACACATGGCCACACCCGTCCTCCCCAGGCCTGGCTGCCTGACTAAAGCTGCTCTTGCTCCTGCCATGCTTGGGCTCCATCTCCCAAGAAATGAGCCTCAGAAGCCATCCCAGTGACTCGGTCCACTGGTTTGCAGGCTGGTGCATTCGCTTGGTTCCTCGGCTGTGCTTCCTCTTGTCTGAATGTCTAGATCATTTTGCAGGACTGCGTGAAGACATTCTCTGGGCCACGGGGCCAACTTGACATTTACTAAAACAGGGCCTGGGGAATACGGATCGCAGGTGAATAATTTATGGCATTTGATATTAGTTCAGCTGGCTGGTTTGCTGTTCCAGAGCTCCAACCCATCTCCCAAAACTTCTCTGTCTAGTCAGCCTCTGTGACGCGCACATGGCCCTCAGCTCCGGCTTCACTGGATATTCCCATGGGAGCAAGTGACTTCGGCGTGGCTGCGCTCAGCTAGGAAAAGGTGGGCAGGGCCAAGAGCTCCCTGTGTCCACTGCCTCACTGACAAGACCCAGAGCTGAAGAAGATGGGAGGTACCTAGAAGAGTAGTGTCCCTCCTGAGTCTACAAGGGGACTGGCCTTCCCTTACCCCGCAACCTTAGAGGAGGCCAGAGAGGGATCAGACTGGAATGGGAGCACATGCAGGAGTACAGAAGCACTCTACAGAATTCTAGGGTGGAGGGCACAGGGTCAGCAGCTCAGTGACTGGGACGGGGGTCAGGGGCTGAGGGGTGAGGCTGAGGATAAGGGTGAGGGTGATAGCGAGGCTGAGGGGTGAGTATGAGGGCAAGAGTGAAGATGATGGCGAGGCGATAGTGAAGGTATAGGTGAGAGTGAGGTTGAGGGTTAGAATGAGGGTGAGGGTGAGAGTGAGGATGTGAGTGAGGGGTATGGCTGAGGGTAAGGATAAGGGTGAGGGTGAGAGGGTAAGGATGATGGTGAGGGTAGGGGTAAGGAAGAAGGTGAGTGTGAGGGTGTAGGTGGGTAAAGATGAAGTGAGGGTGAGAGTGAGGATTATGTTGAAAGGGTGAGGGGAGGGTAAGGATGAAGGTGAAGGTGAGGATGAGGATGTGGGTGAGGGAGAGAATGAGGGTGAGGGTGAGAGTGAGGATGTGAGTGAGGGAGTAGGTGAGGGTAAGGATGAGGGTGAGGGTGAGGAGGTGAGTGAGGGTGAGCATGGGAGTGTAGGTGAGAATAAGGATGAGGGTGAGTGGGAGGGGAGAGTGAAGATGATGATGGCATAGGTAAGGGTGAGAGTGAAGACGAGGATAAGGGTGAGGCGAGGTGAGAACGAGGATGATGATGAAGGGTATGGGTAAAGATGTGAGTGGCAGTGAGCGTGAGGGTGAGGCGTGGGGTATGGGTGGAGGTGGAGAAGAGATGATGCTGATGGATGAGGGAGATGTGATGGTAGGGATGCCGTTGAGGTTGGACGGGGTGGGGTGGCAAGGGTGAGCAAGATGACAAAACATGGACTGACAGCCGCAGGCTGAGTGACTAAGGGTATGCAAAGAGCCACAAGATCATGGAAAGTACAAGAGCATGGTCCTGTGACCAAACAGGTTGGGCCTTGTGTGATTAGGGACGGCAGAGGGGGTCACAAAAGCTCATGGAAAAGAAGACAAAGCTCAGAATTGGGGAAAGAACAGCTGTGAGCAGTGGTCAGAAGCTCCTGGTAGGGACCTGGACAGCTCTGGCGTGACCTTACCTCAAGTGTCCCTCCCACAAGCCAGGGCCTCACCACTGACAGTCTGGCCAGGAGGGCACAGGGAACAGGGCTCTCCCCACTCTGGCTAATTTGTCTTTTCCTGCTTTTTTTTCCCAGAAAAGAACTTCTAAGCAGTGTAATAAAATATGCTAATTAGGATGGAGTCTGGGTATATTTTAAAAATTTGATTTTTTAATTCGCACCCATCGGAAGGGATTACCATCTAATTATCATCATGGTTCCCACCTCAGGCGTCTCTCTGCTTTGACAGGAGAGTTCACTTTTAGGCAAACATGCATACCAAGGAAGTCAGGGTGTCTGTCAGAGTGGGGAGTGTGGAAACCACGCGCACACACAGAGACACTCACACACATTCTCACCACACACACTAACACACACTCAGACACAGACACTCTCACAACTCGCACACTAATACACTCACACACCCTCTCACTACACACATAACACTCACAGACACACACAACTCACTCACACACTAATACACTCACACACCCTCTCACTACACACACTAACACTCACAGACACACACAACTCACTCACACACTAATACACTCACACACCCTCTCACTACTCACACTAACACTCACAGACACACACAACTCACTCACACACTAATACACTCACACACCCTCTCACCACACACACACTAACACTCACAGACACACATTCAACTCACTCACACACTAATACACTCACACACCCTCTCACCACACACACGCTAACACTCATAGACCCACTCTCACAACTCACTCACATACTAATACACTCACACACTCTTACCACACACGTACGAACACTCAGACACAGGCACTTTCACAACTCACACACTAATACACTCACACTGTCACCACTCACATACCAACCCAGACACACTCTCACAACTCACACACCAATACACTCACACACTCTCACCACACACACAGCCACTCACAACTCATTCACATACTAATACACTCACAATGGCAGACACTAACATAGTCACATACATACCGATACACACTCACACCCACACACTCATTTTCTTATGCACATCCCCCTCCCCACAGCCCCTGAGTAATGGTTCCTGTGAATGCAGTGTAGGATGAGCTATCGCCTGCCCCTGGTGCAGATGTCCATCAGGATGGAGACTGTGGGGCTGCCCACTGGCTGCCTAGCTCTTCTCCCGCTCCCTCCAGCTGAGCCTGGGGGGAGTGCACGTCCTCCTCCATTAAGCAGGAAGATGAGAGCCCCTGCACTTCGGGCACTGTGAGTCTGGAACAAATCGATGCTCAGGCACACACAATCAGTGCCTGATGAGATCCGCCGGGCGCCCCATCCTCTCCATTCTCCCGTCGCCTTGGATTAAGCTCTGTGCATGGAGCCTGAGTTGGAAATGCTTGACCCACTTACAGCCAGACGCCGCGTCCCTCCTCAGAGCCCACAGCCACCTCGCCCAGTGTTTGGCATCCCTGGACACAAACGATGTGCTCTTGACATCATTCTTAGCAACGTGTCGCTGGGAAGGGGGCACTTGGCTGACGGAACAAAAGGGGAACAAAAGCAAAGATAAACAGATGCAAACAAAAATCCACTCGAAAGCTCTGCACTGGCAAAGAAATGCCCCCAAAACAGGGACAGCAAATGTCCTAAGAAGGGGAGAAGACAAGAGGTCAATGGCTAAATGACATTAAAATCTCAAAAAACTCAACCAGCAGAAAACAAACAGCTGCCCTGAAACATGGGCAGAGGATCTAAACAGACCTGCCATCACTCACGAGGATGTGAAGCCAGGATGAGCTCACTGGACTATCAGGGAAATAGAGACCAGAACCACCCGAGAACCGCCCTCCCCATCCCCGCACCTCTGACAAAGGCCACCATTCAGAGGTCCAGAGGCACAGGGCGTATGGTGCGGCTTGCAGATGTGGAAGCATGTCTCCTGCAGGGGGACGCCAGGTCTGAACCTCAGCACTGCATAGTCCCAGGAGCACCAGCAGGAGTGATCTTTAGCCAGGAATATCTGCGAGCACCACACACAAAACCACAAAAGCAAAAGCCAGTGCAGGAGAGGCTGTGGAGAGAGGGAGCCACGTGTGGCTGGGGTGATGGCAGTGCCCACAGAGGGAGGCCTTGGAGATGGAGAACAGAGACGGGGCTATAGTACAACGAGTAGCATTTATCTTGCATGCACTGACCTGGGATCCATCCTGGGCGTCTCAGATGACTGGTCCTCCAAGCCCCGCCATGAGTTATCCTAGAACACAGAGACAGGAATAAGCCCTGCGCACTGCCAGAGTAACGCAAAAAAAAAAAGAAAGTTAATCACAGAATTTTCCCACTTCTGTGTATTTATCTGCAAAATACAAATGCATGGTCCTGAAAGATAAGCTGAAACATTTCCTAACACTGAACTGAACCCCTTTCTGGGGTTCCTGGGAGGGGTGGGCAGGTGAAGGGGCTGCAATCTGCAGACAGGTGCCACAGTGCTCAGCCCGACACACAGGAAGATGAGGCTTGCTTGCCCAGATATGGGCAGGGGCGTCAGGATTAGAGAAACGAGCCAGAGAGACCAGTGCTGGATGATGTCACTTGTATTTTCCAAATACAAGTGTGCGTGTCTATGTGTGTAGTTGTGCTAGGTGCTCACAGTTCTCGGTGTGGGCTGTGCCTGAGTGTGTACCTGGGTATGAAGGTGTCTGTGTGCACACACATAGGAGAATGAGTGTTTGTGTGTGTGCTCCTTTGTGACTGCACAGAAGTTTGTGTCCAAGGAATAAGTTGCTCATGGTGAGTTCTTAGTTTTTGCTGTTTCTCACTCCAGCAAGCAATATTTAATGAAACGTTTTACCATAAAAAGCAAAAATAAAATACTGCTGCAGAGACCTTTGATATATATTATGCCGTGTGGGTGGGAACGGGGGCAAAGAGAAAACCCAGATCCCATCCCTTGACAACACTGGCTTAGAAGTGGGTGCTGCCGCCTGGTCCAAGTGCCTCTCACCCCTCAGGGCTCTCTCTGCTTCTCCTGGGCTTTCTGTCAAGCAGGTTTCCTCATTCATACTGAAACCACATCCTGCTGCTTCTAGGGATTCTGAGTCCAAGACTAAACCTGAAGGACTTGGCAAAACCCCACGTGGCTCTGATGCAACCGTCCTGCATGTGGGGCACGGGCACCTGCTGGCCACACACAGGACATGGTTCCAGAGAGTTCTGGAGTGGGCTGGGTCGGATTATCCCATGAACTCCCGTTTGGGGAGACACAGGAGCTCAGGAATTCCACCCCCACCCCTAGCTTGGTGGATCAGAGCTGCATCTCGTGTGTGAGTCCCCCAACCGTGGGGAGCACCCTCATGGGTAGGTTTGGGCTCAGAGCAGGGCGGTCCACTAGGCAGGGGTGGCCCTGGTGCTGCCCACAGATGCAACAGGTTTGGACTGACAGGCCCAGGGGCCCCTCTCAGGATCAGTGGCACCAGCCTCATGCCCTCCTGGCTGCCAAGGCCCCTCCACCAATGATGACATGGGGGGCAGTGGGCCACGTGTGACAGAGCGACATGAGAGTGACTTGTGTCCAAGGTGGCAGAGCAGCCTGGAGGCCTCCTGCCGTCAAGGAGATGCGTCCCTGCTCTTTGCCACCAATCGGCCCTTGTTGGCCTTATTCTGCCGCTGCACGGTGCGTCCTCCCCACCTCTCCTGCGGGATCTGCCGTGTGCCGCAGCCACAGAGCTGCTGTACTCACCTATTCAGAGTCCCGCTCCCTCAACTCAGCCCCTCAGCGGCCATAAGAGCCGGGCTTCCGAGTGTCGACTTCTCGTCTCACAGAGCTCAGACGAGGCTTCTCCACCCGCACTGGCCCCTGCCTCCTGCTGCTCTGAGTGTCTGTCCACAGGCTGCTTGAGCTCCAATACCAGCATTTCCCACTGAACAGGGAATGGGGACACATTTTCTGCAGTCACCTCTATGGGGGCCTACAGGCAACACTGAGCAAGACAAGCAGGTCTGGGGACCCCCCAGCTTAGGGAAGGGCATGTCTGCAACTCTGAAGTACACACGCAGCTCCTTGGCACTTTCTGGGACCCCCCTCATGGGTAAGGTTTGGGGCTCAGAGACCTCATCCATCTCCTCAACCTATTCCTCTGACGAAAGGGTGACCCGTGAATGTCTGTCGGCTTGGTCGACCCTAGCCATCATATTGGGTGGGATCCTGTTCCCAGGCACCCCTGAGTCCAGGCAAAGGGAAATCCATGAGACATGACCCAGGGCCCCTTGTGGGCAATGGGGAACCAGGCACAGTGAAGGGCAGGAGAGAAGCCCACACATGGTCTCTGCTCTCCAGGGCAGAGCAGGGACACATTGGGAAAGGGGGCCAGGTCAGGGCAGGAACAGGACACTCAGCCAGGAGGCAGAGCCACGATCCAGGGCAGGCAGTGGACCGTGAGCAGCTCCCGAGAACTGCCTGGATGGACACATGCATGCCTGAGACACAGGCTAAGTACACATGGCTGGTACATCACAACAGCCTGTGTGTGTACTATACCTGAGTACATGCACACACACACTCAGGTGCACACACTGCCTGCTCATCTGTGCATACACACACACACACATTCATGAGGATGCTGCCTGCATGAACAGACATGCACTCTCCTTGTACACACATTCCTATGTACACACATAGACCTGCCTGAGAACATGCCTGCACAAACATGCACACCCACCCATGCGCACATGTCACTGATTCGTGTTGCACTGGTGTGTTCTAAATGAGTCCCTGCAGACAAGAATTGGGGAAGGCAGAGCAACCATCGCTCCCTGGGCACGATGGGTGGTTCCTGCATTCCAGCCCGAGTGTCTCCCGACACACACAGGACCCTGTTTCTGCACACATCAGTGGGTGATTAGCTCATGAACCATCACCACCTCAGCCACACTAAACGTGGCCAGCAACATTTTCTTTGAACCTGGGAGTGTCCGAATGGCACCTTTCGGAACCCCTGTTGGGAAACGGATGAGTCCAGAGGAAAGTGGGAGACGCAGAGCATGAGCTCAGGTTCCGGAGCAGAGCTGGAGCCGAAATCAGACCACCTGTGCGGCCCCTGCTAAGGGGCGTCATCGGTAGCCAAGTGTACCCTCGCTCCGTGTGCGTGGCACCTGAGCACAGACCCACAGTTACATGTGAGTCCCTTGAAGGCAGCAGATTTCAGCAGGGACCCTGTGTGTCACGAGGCCAGGTTGTGCAGAGCAAACCAGAGTAAACACAAAACTCCTGAATTTTAACACAGAATGTGTCACAGCTGTGAGTTTAGGCTACTGGATATCTGAGGCAAAAGTCAAAATCAAAACAAACATTTTTTGTAGGTTTCTGTAGCCCAATGTCTGCACATTCCACCCAATCCTCAATCATTTCCTCCCATCCTTTGTCACGCGCCCGTCCTCCCCATTCCTTCTCCTCTCCCTCCTCCATTTCCCTCCCCCATCTTCACCCCTCCTTCTCCTCTTCCCTCCCCAGTCCTCCCCTCCACATACCTCCTTCCTTCCCCTTTCTCTCCATCTCCCTCCCCCCCATCTCCTCTTCCCCTTCCCATCTCCTCCCCTCCCCACCTCCCCTTCCCCATCCCCCAAATTGCCTTCCCTTCCCATCTCTTTCCTCTTCCCCAGCCTCCTCCTCTCTGTCCTCCCACCTTGAGGACCACGTGTTTCAAGAGAAAGTGGCACAGACCTAATGGATCACCTGAGGGTGCCTGCCTGCACCCGCCCCCACTGCACCTCATGTCTCCTGTGCCACCAGGGAGCTGCACCAATGTTTCCTCCAAGGGAATGAAACACCTCGAACCACTTGGAACAAATCAGTCTCACCAGCCTCTGAAGTGCTCAAACATTCCGCTCATCCCTCACGCTCTGTAATTAAACCCAAGTCAGACGTGCAATGATAAAGAATATTTGTACATGCTCAGCGACATTAGCATTGAGAGAGTAAACAAGGAAATTGGATTCAGAAAACTCAGCTTCTCAAGGTGAAAAAAACACAGAGAATGATTTTCCTGGTCCAATGCTTGGAGCCAAGGGCAGTTTAAAAAAAAATCTGGTGACATTTGTCTAGTTTCCAGAGACTTTGAGAATTAGATCGTCTAAAGAAGTCACGCTGAAAAAATAAGTACATTGGACTAGGCAAATAGCTTCTCCTCCCTAAGGTGGTCTATATCTATCTTCCTGGGAAGGGGCCGATCGATAGCCAATGACAGCGATCAGCCACTCCTGCTCACGTTTATTTGTGCCTTCCAAGTGCCAGACCTCACAAGGACACCGCAAATATGATCTCATGCAGTCCTTAAAATAACCCTGCAAAGCCAATGCTGTTATCCCTGTCGTCCGACCAACACAGCAGCTGCTCGGAGAACCATCGACCTCCCATCAGCACCACCGCTCTGGGGCTGTGGGTCTCCCTCAGCTCTGCAGCAGCCACGTCTAAGGACCAAGACACCTTCATGACAAACAGGCTCCCGAGCACTGGGGCCTGGCACAGTCCACAGCCCACTGTGCAAATGCGGTGAGCAAGCTTGCCATCCCGTCCATGCCATTTCCCACTGTACCATGTGTCCGCTGAACTCTGCCACTCACCCAGAGAAGAGCCCAGGTTAAGGCAGGGGCCGCCCTCAGAAGCTGTCAGCCAGTGTCCGACACAGTGTTTCCTGCTATCCCACCATGTGTCCCACAAACAGAGCTGGCGTCCCCCGCCCCGCGACCCTGCTGGACTCTGGGCTCCAGAATGCCCCAGGACACAAACCCCTCCATGCCGCCTCCTTGACCAGACACGTGTTCACCCTGAGTCCTCATCTGCCTCCACTCAACTTTTCAATTGTGCATCAGTGATGGAGATTTGTAGTATCTTTCCTGCCCCAGACCAAAGTTTCTCTGCACCAGCAAGTTGGTAGACCCGAACTGGGGAGGCAGGAGCAGCCCAACACGGTGATGGTGAGTTTGGAGCTTTGGGTTCTGTGGTGAGGTCTCACTCTCAGAGGCAGCACAGCCTTGGGCCAGCCTTGCCCTGAGCACTTGTGTCCCTGTTCCAGTTAGGAGGGCATGTCCCCATAGGGCCCTGCCAAGCTGCACTCTGTTATATTCCAGCCACCAATCCTGGCCTGCGTTATCGATGTGACACTGCCGGGGCCTCCCAAACACAGCTGCTGACCAGGGCTCACCCTGCCTCCCTCCTGCCAGCTCATTCTTGCCTACACACCTGCAGAAGGGAGGGCCTACCCCCACTGGCTCGCCCTAGGAAGCAGCTCATAGGATAAAGCCCTTTTCCTTCCTCCAGACCCATGGGCAGCTGCTGGCACAGACACGGCCCATGGTGGCTAGTCACCAGGTTCCAGGAAGCTCAGGATATTCTAGATGGCGAATGAGTTAAGGAGCTTTATCCTTCCCAACATTCCCCAGGGTCACTGGATGAGCTCGGGGCTCGGAGAGGGGGAGTATCAGAGGTGCCAGCTCAGTTGCCTGGTCTGGGCCAAGCTGCAGCCTCTGCCTTCGCTTCTCTGACTGTGTCTTTGCTCCCAAGATGTGTCCGAAAGGAGGGTTCTGTGGGGCCAGGGCTGTGCCCAGACCTGTCCTAGTAAAACATCCTATAAGCTGCAGCAGCCACAGAGCAGTGGACACAGGGCTTCCATGATCAGCTCCGTCCCTCCACTCACAGGCCAGAGTACATCTGAGTGTGTGATCAGTGCCCAGAGCAGATGGACCCTGTCTGCCTGCCCCAGGCAAACACCCACAAAAAGGTGCCCATGGACCATCTCCCACTCTAGAGATGGGGCATCTGGACATTGCCCAGCTAAAACCTGGGGTCAGCCGGGAACCCTTCTGTTTGCTGCACTTGGAGTTCAAGCTGGGAGTGGCCCCAGCTTGAACTCCTGACTGTCTTGGGGGGTTTGAAATGCCCACGCAGTGATGACGAGATGGGAGGTGACAGCCAAAACTCTACGGCCAAGTGAGATACTTCTCCAGTGTCTCAATCATGGCCCAGCCAAGGAGAACAACATCTGGCAAACAAGCGGTAATGCATTGTCATGCAGTGGCACCATATGGCCCAGTGTCTTCAAAGTCACCTGCGGGCTGCTGGGGCTCTGTGATCACGGCGGGAGGCGGAAGAACCACACGCTCTGGGTGCCCAGAGACAGCTGTGTGCAGCAGAGGTAAACACGTGTCCAGAGTCTGAACTCTCTCCATGGAGAGAAACAGGCGCACCACAGACACACCATGGAAGTATCATGGACACAACACAGACACGACACAGATACTCACAGATAACCACAGACATACCACGAACACCCCATGGACTGGCCTCTCAAGCCCCATGGATACCCCACGAGACTGGCTTCTCAGGTCCAAAGAATGGGACCCAGAACCTGGGATACCCAAGCTCAACTCTCTGAACACTAATAGGAAGAACAGGAAGAGCAGTGCCAGCCTGTCAGGAGAGTTTCCTCTACTCAGATGGGCAAGGCCAACAGGATAGGGAGAAACCACCAGAGACAGGGAGAAGCTGCTAAAAAGGGGTCACCAAGACGGGGAGAAGACAGCGGAGATAGGGGCAAGGCCACCTACTTTCTCCCCAACAGCCTCTGCTCAGACCCACCTGCCCATGGGACAAACTGTGACACTGGTGTACTGACCAGTGTACTGAACAGTGTGCTGACCCACTATATTGACCCACATATGATCAGTGTCTTAACCCAGTACACTGACCTTTGTACTGACCCAGCAAACTCACTTCTATAATGACCACTATACTGACCCAGTGTACTGACCCAATATACTGACCAATGTACTGACCAGTGTACTGACTGCACTTCTCAGGGCTTTGACTGGCCCTCCTGAAGCAGGGTCACCCCACACCAGGTCAGCTTCTGTCCAGTGCAGTTCCCGAGGGCTCACACCTGTCCTTGAGCCCAGATCCCACTCCTCACCATGGTTTCTCATCCCACTCCTATCCATGAATTCACTTGTATCACTTGTCTTCCCATTGTTCATCGATTTGCTCAAGCGGGCACCAGTAACATCTCCATACGTCCTGTTGCAAGCAAGAGCACCCCAGGGGCATCTGCTTGCTCCAGAAACAGGAAGAGCCTCAAACCATTCCTTCAGGTCATGGGAATGAGGTCCATAATTGTTACTGGTTTTTGGCATATCAAATAAAACACAGGTAGCTTGCCAGGCTCTGCCGTGTTACAGTCTGCAATAGCTTCCTCTGTTCCCTTTTTCTTCTGCTTTGTTATGTTATTGGCCGCAGAGAGGAAAGAGTGGAAGTTACTTCTCCATCTCCGGCTCCGCAGTGCCCAGACGGAAGCCCAGCCTCACACAGGCCAAGTTGGTGCCTGGTTCCAAGTCACACGTGGCAAGTTCTATGATGAGGGAGCCTGAAGCATGTGCATTTCTAGCAACTGCTTACTTCAACCCTTGCTCAATATTTTCAATTCTTTTCTACATATGAATATGGCTAATAGTTTATGAGGAATAAGAATATTAGGCTTTTCATTCTTTTATTCATTAAAAATAGTTAACACCATCTCATTATTTTCCCAAAAGGTACTTTGGTCACAGGGTTGTTATGAAGCTTTGGTATTTCAGTATAATCCAGCTCTCATTTTCATGGTGTCTTGCCTACTGCTCCTGATAGTTATTTTAAAAATCATTCCCATAATGCAAATTAATTTCACCTATAATGATTTCTGGTCTTTTAATAAACTTAAATTCTACTAGTAGTTTATATAATTTATTTGGAGAATGGAGTAAGCAAGAATTCTTTATTCTTTTTTAAAATGTCTCTCAATAATAAACAGTATCCTCATTAATTTTAAAATTCTATTGATCCTTTTGCCATCTCTACATCTAATATTCACAAATAAATCTTATCCTCCAGGGGGCCGGAGCGATAGCACAGTGGGAAGGGTGTTTGTCTTGCATGTGGTCAACAACCCAGGTTCAATCCCCAGCACCCAATATGGTCCCCAGGGCACTGCCAGGAGTAATTCCTGAGCAAAGAGTCAGGAGTAACCCCTGAGCATCACCGGGTATGGCCCAAAAAGCAATAATAATAATAATAATAATAATAATAATAATAATAATAATATCTTATTCTCCAGCGCACGCTACAAGTTGTGCCTTTGTCAGAGGAAGTAAGGCATCCATGCAGACCCCTCTACACATCACCTCCTCTCGGGGAGGTAAGACAACCGTGTAGACCCCTTCACACATCACCTGTCTGAGGTGAGATGATCATGCAGACCCCTCCACACATCACCCACCAGAAGAGGTGAAACGACCATGCAGACCCCCCACATATCATCTGTCAGAGAAGGTGACCACCAGACAGACCTCTCCACACATCACCTGGTAGAGGAGGTGAGACAACCATGCAGACCCCTCCATAATCACCTGTCAGAGGAGGTGAGACATCCATGCAGATGACTTTTAGGTTCTCTTCTTCCTCATCCACACCAAGCAATTGCCGAGTTTCCATCTGAACAATAGGTAAACAGGTTCCCTTCTCTGCTGGCCACCTTCACTCCATGTACTCACAGCTTCCTGTTGGCTCTGCCTCTCCATTTAACCACACTGGCCTGTGAATCTGTATCCGGTTGCCTTTGATGTGTTTCCCCAGAAAACCAGCATTTCTCCCAGAGGGCCAATCCGTGCTGGCCTGAGTGCCCGGGATACCTACCCTTGCTCTTGGTGTGGAGGGAAAGGTGGGCCTATAGTTCAGACCCTGCACAATCTTTGCTCACATGCTCCTGGAACCCACATCACAGGACCACTAGCAGGGTCCCATCCTAGTGTGGTCCTGCTGGGACACTGAGTCTACAGGGTTAACCCTGGGCCATCAACAGGAGGCCTAGAAGCTCACTAGGCCAAAGCACCACAGAACAGCACCCCAGAAGCAGACTCTGGATATGGCAGAAATAGAGTGTTTCCCTTGAAACAATTCTTTTTTTTTTTAACATTTTATTATACCACCGTGAGATATACAATTACAACGTTGTTCACGCTTGGGGGGTTTCGGTCACACAGTGTTCCAGCACCCTGCCCTCCACCAGTGCCCCTCAACCACCACCCATGTCCCCAATTCCCTCCCCCTCCCACATCCTGCCTAAATGGCAGGTTCTTTATCTCCTCTCTCTCCTCTCTCTCTCCTCCTTCTCCCACACATTGTGGGTTGCACTACGTACACTTAGAAGCCATCATTTGCATTTTTTGTCTGTATTTAATGCTCAGTTCTATGTTGGTATCAGACCTTTAGACATTTATTCACACATGTTCCCTTTTCTATCTAACCAAACCTCTGACTCCCACGCGCTTGTGGTAATTTCCACTTTTGGTACGATCACCTGGTATATTTATGTCATGCAAATAAATGCAGTCATTCTATGTCTCTCTCTTTCCTTCTGACTAATTTCACTCAACATGATTCTCTCCATGTCCATCCATTTATAGGAAAATTTCATAACTTCATTTTTTCTGACAGCTGCATAGTATTCCATTGTGTAGATATACCACAGTTTCTTTATCCAGTCATCAGTTCTCGGGCATACTGGTTGTTTCCAGGTTCTGGCTATTGTGAATAGTGCTGCTATGAAAATAAAAGTGCGGATTGTTCTCTTGAAACAATTCTTAGCTTGGGGAAGATTGGAAATAAATTGCACAATTTCTTTAACTTTCTTCCAAACACACCTTCACCCCTTTCCGGGATTATACCAATGTCATCCCCCACATTTCACCCAGAATGCTGCCTCCTCGCCCTGTGGCAACACATAAGGTCTGTTTCCAAATCTTTGTTAACTGGACAGGAGAATTGTGCATGTACGTCTCGTCTACATTATTTTCATTACCTGTGGCTGATCATGTTTTCATGTGGCTCTTGGCCATTTTCAATCCTTTTGCAAATTTAGTTGATTCTGCTTTTGGTGGTCCAAGACTGTGGCTCTGACAATCGGGTTTCCTTTGGTCCCACTTCTTGGCATATACCCCCCCACCCACAAACACACACATACACACATCCCTTTGAAAGGACGCCTGCAATCTATGATCAGAGTTCTTAGTATAATAGCCAGGATATAGAAACAACCCAAGTGACTAATGGCAGACGAATGGATAAAGAAGTTGCACCATTTATACACAAAGGAGTATTATGCAGCTATAGGAAAAGATGAAATCATGTAACTTACTTGTTACAACTTACATGTTAAATTGTCTTAGCATAGGATTTCTCACTCAAACGTGGTTCATGGTACAGAGAGAAGCAAAGCAGGGAACAGTAGATAGCATCAAATGATTGAACAAACCTTTGTCCCTGGAGCACAGAGCTCAGATCACTAAGCAGTGGGGCACACCCCAGGGAAGAGAGAGGAGGATGAAGAGTAACCTGAGGACAGCAGTGGAGGGTCTTGGGCACTTCCAGGGTGGAGAGGTACGGTAACATGCTATTGAGCATGAACACCAACATGATTGCAAACACACGACCTGAACCATAAGACTGAAGGGTCAGTGGAGGGAAGCATGAGCAGGCGCTTGTCCTGCACCTCGCTGTTTGCACTGGCCGTCACCTTGCTAAGTCCATTCCTCTCAACTGCAGCACTTTGCCAGTCTTCAGGCCCCACCTCCACATTGCAGGGGTTCTGCCCTCCCCAAGTCCCACTTCGTCTCCTACAGGCTCCAGTATGTGAGGAAGTAAGTGGCAGGGAGAAAGGTGGAAAGAGAAACTGACTTGTCAGAGTCTCACCCAGGGATGGGAACTTCCTCATACAGGGGCAGGAACTTCCTCACCTGGGGACAGGAACTTCCTCACACAGGGACAAGAACTTCCTCATCTAGGACAGGAACTTCCTCACCTAGGACAGGAACTTCCTCACCTAGGACAGGAACTTCCTCACACAGGGACAAGAACTTCCTCACCTAGGACAGGAACTTCCTCACACAGGGACAGGAACTTTCTCACCTGCGAACAGGAACTTCCTCACCTGGAGCAGGCACTTCCTCACTGGGGATAGGAAATTCATCACCTAGGACAGGAACTTCCTCACACAGGGACAGGAACTTCCTCACTTGGGGACAAGAACTTCCTCACCTGGGGCAGGAGCTTCCTACCCTGGGAACTGGAACCTCCTGGCTCAGGGACAGTCAGCGCTGAGTCCTTGCTGAGGAGACAGTTCCTCCAGAGAGCTCATTGTCATGCCTCCACTGCCTGCAGAGCCTCCTGCCCTGAGAGGCTGCTCGAGTGCTGGGCTCTGCCCCTGTCTGGAGCCCTCAGCTGCCCCTGCCCGAGAGCAGCTGAGTGGTGGCACAGAGCTTCTTCTTTTCCTTCTCACAACCCTCCATCCCAGTCAGCCCAACTCTCGACACCTTCCCCCGCATAAATAGACCAAGACAGATTGTTCTGAGCTTCTGAAAAAGAAAAGTCAGATAAACTGTAACAAATTTGAAAATGAGCCAAAATAATTAATAGAAACTGTTTCATCGCTGTCTTGTTTCTCTCCTAATTAATATTTATGTGCACACATTCCAGAGACTGCTGTTTGCCTAAGAATACACCATTGCAATATTGTTGGCTACAGCTGGGCTTGCAATAAGAATTCACTCAGCAACCTAAAATTGACAGATTAATACCCTGGTAATTAAATTTCCTAAATGGGAGGAGCCAACTTTCACTTCCTAAAACATAAAACAAGTGAAGAAGGAACTAGAGGTGGCAAGGACCAAGATGCCAGCAGAGAAGAGAAAGGTCTAGAGGTGAGCACAGCAGTGTCTGTGTGAAGGTGAGTGTGGCAGAGGAGGTGAGTGGGGCGGTTTCGTGAGGAGAAAGTGAGTGAGGCAGTGTGTGTGTGTGAAGGTGAGTGTGGTAGCGCCCATGCAGAGGTGAGTGGGGCAGCATCTGTGTGGAGATGAGTGTGGTGGTGTCTGTGTGGAGGTGAGTGTGGCAGTGTCTGTGTGGAGGAGATAAGTGTGACAGTGTCTGTATGGAGGAGGCGTGGTAGTGTCTGTGAAGATGAGTGTGACAGTGTCTACGTGGAGGTGATTGTGGCAGTGTCTGTGTGGAGGAGGTGAGTATGGCAGTGTCTATGTGGAGGAGAGTGCTACCACTGTCACAGGGAGCCAGTGTTGCCCACGTGGCATTTCCACCACACCACGCGGGTCCCATGAGTGACACAGGGCAGAGGACAGAGCCAGAACCAGCCCTGCAGAGATGGGTCCTCCCCTCAGGGTCTCCCTGCATGCTGTGTCCCTGGGGCCGATCAGATTGACAGGTGGGTCCTGGGGCCACCCTGAGCTGTCTGGTCAACCCCGCCCAGCTGCTCCAGGCTCCACCACTTTCACCACATCCCAGAAGCCTTGCTCCCTAGAACATTGCTCCCATAGGAACCTCCGCCTTCATGGGTCTGGCCCTCACTGGCCATGGCCAGCAGTCCTGATGGCTGAGGCTTCCCATACCACCTACCGGCCCCTGGGGTTGGGGGTTCCTCTCCCGCTCGACCTCCAGAGCCCTTTGCTCAGTCCTGGGGCCTCAGGGCAGAGGATGAGGAGGGGTTGAAGAATCTGCTTCCTCAGTTGCTTCCAGAACTCAGGCTCTGCTGGGGTTTCAGTGGCCTCTTCTGCCCTCCCAGATGCTCAGGGCCAGCAGCCAATGGTGCTCCAACCGCCTCTTTATTAATAAAACATTTGCCTCCCCCACACACACTCAGTAAGTAATGTGCAGCCTTTGCGGCTATGCTCCAATTATTTTTAGCACGGGCTGACTTCTGTTTGGGAAGCCCAGGCCTGCATCCCCACTTCAGTTCAGGCATATGTCTTCTCTTGGTGCTCACGTCCTCCTCAGCCTGGCTGGCACGAAACACCCATTCCCTTCCTGAGGAGAAGTGGGCACTTGGGACTGGTGGATAGATGACTGGGCATCCCCACTCCTCACACATGGAGGGGTGCAGAACCAGCCCCGCTCTAGATGGTCAGTGGCTCACAAGGAACAGATTTGACTCTGGTCTCACTGTTGCCCAGTTCCTGTCAAGATGTTGTGGGTCATAGAGACCAGCCCAGCCCCTATCCAGGTGTTGCAGGTACCAGAGACCAGCTGGTCCTGCCCAATCTGCCACCAGGGTGATGGTCCTCCCACTCAGCGCATGGCTATCCTCCCCTGCTGCTGGAGAGCATCCTGGCTGGCTCCATGGGAGACCTGCTCTCCCCAGGCCTGTAGTTCTCTAGCCTCCATGGGGACCAGGGAAAGGCAACAAAATCAGAAGCAGAAGACTCCAAGTGAGGCACAAGCTAATGCAGCTCTTTGAGGGTTCAGCCTGGAGATGCTCCTGTAGGCTTTGCTCCAGAAGCCAGACCCAGGGGGAGCTCTGACAGAGAACAGCCACGGGAGACCCACATCATAGCACATGAGAGACTCATCATCGGCACCCATGACCCCACCCCCATCCCAGTGCCGGCTAGACTGAGACTGGGCCGTGCTGGTGCCGTGATAACTCCCAGGGCTAGAGTTCTGTCTTAGTTTACTCAGTTCTGAGAGTCAGCTCTGGTTCTGGGGCTCTGGGGAGGCTGTTCGTGGTTGTTGGAGGACAGGTTTAGCTAATCTGGGAGCTTTGTTGTTTTGCCCACTCCCAGCTTAATCTTATTTAAGCCAAGGTCATTCTAAGAAGACCTCTCTTCTATGTAAACACTGCTAGAGGGTGTGGCAGTTACAGAAGTCACCTTGATTGAATAACTTCTGACTTATACATCTACTAAGACTTCTGTTTTCTAGATTGGGCACAGCTCCTCTTTATACCCAGCGTGGGACAGTTAGAATTTACCAGGAGACTACCACCCTGGCTACGCTGAGACTATAGGAAGACTATAGGAAGGATCATACTAGTTTGCTCTAAGCAGGCGAATGTGACCCTTTCAGTACACGAGAACAAAATACTCAGAATCACCCTGGTGCAGAAAATAATAAGAAGGACCTTGTGGGTACCATCTAGATTACATGAAACTCATGAAGTTAAGATGTATTACTTTATATCAGCCCTCTCTCTCTCCAGTGTTTTACATAAGAGATAATCTGGGATTAGTCCTTAGCATAACCTTTGTTTATACCTGCAATAGAGTGTGGCACTACACTCTGTTTAGAGTTCTTTGTTGACATGACCCTCTCTGTCACAAATCAGATTACTTTGGTGTATATAAGGGGACTGACTTGAGGTCCCTTCACCTTTTGGCTCCTTGGCTTCAGCTTTTGGCTTTTGGCTTTTTGCTCTTTGGCCTTTTGCTCCTTCTTCTGGGTAGGACTCATCTTGGGTGAGATCCTCTCTCTTTGGTGGGAGACTTAGGCTCTTTTGTATGGTCTAAGTTTGGACCAGAGCTAGAGTTTGTTCATTCTATTAGATTGCTGTGGAAGAGCTTTTGTACTATTAAAAGCCTTTTGGAACTGCACCGAACTCGTGAGTTTTCATCTGTTCCCTCGGCATCCTCGGATGTAGAAGAGAACTTCAGCCCTGACACTGTCGGGGACCCCAGCGGCATTCCCTGACACGTGGTCTTGGAGCAGATGTAACTCCAATCCAGACATGGAAGGGCTCTAAAACATAGTGATGGGCACATTGGGGTCAGGCTGCCCTCCAGCCGGAACTTCCTCCCCCTACTCTCAGGCTGGCAGTGCCAGAGCAAAGCGAGCTTGATTGGGAGTCAGTTCTCCTGCCCTCCCTGCCTAGAAGACAGTGGCCGATGCTGCTGGAGGCCCAGCCGGGACCTCACTCCTCCTGACACAAGGCTGGGCTGGCCTCCAGGGCTTCAAGGTGCCCATCCCCACAGCTGAGTACATGACCTCACACTGAGAATCTGCCCTTGACCACAGGCGGCCAGGAAGCTGGTAGTCTCAGCTGGGGTGTGCACTGCGCACCAAATTTTTTCTCTTGAGTTCAAGTATTTGCACAGAAATTTGGTTTTTATTTTGTGCTTTATTTTATTTTTTTAATTTTATTTTATTATACCACTATAAGATAAACGATTACAAAGATATCCATGATTGGGTTTTAGTCATACAGTGTTCCAGCACCCATCCCTCCACCAGTGCCCATTTCCCACCACCAATGTCCCCAGATTCTCTCCCTGTTCCCCTAGACTGCCTCTATAGCAGGCACTTTTCCTCTCTTCTCTCTATCTCTGTCTCTTTCTCCCTTCTTTACACATTGTGGCTTGCCCTACATACATCTAAGGGTTATCATATTAAGGATCATGTATATCCATTTGCCTACTTCCAAAGCTTGGCTCTAGTCTGGCGTTACCATTTCCAACAATTAGTAGAACACTGGTATATATTTATATCCCACAAATGAATGCACTCATTCTATATCTGTCCTTTTCCTTCTGATTCATTTCACTCAGCATGATCATCTCCATGTTCATGTCCATCCATTTGTAAGCAAAATTCATGATTTTGTTTTTCCTGACAACTGCATAATATTCCACTGTATAGATGTACCATAGTTTCTTTAGCCAGTCTTCTCTCCGGGCACTCCAGGTTCTTTCCAGATTCTCGTTATTGTGAATGGTACTGTGATAAATACAGAAGTGAAGATAATGTTTCTGCTGTGTGTTTTTGGGTCTTCAGGGTATATTCCCTGCAGTGGTATTGCTGTCAAATGGGAGCTCAATATCTAGTTTTTGGAGGAATGTCCATATTGTTTTCCAAAAGGGCTGGACCAGTCAGCATTCCCACCAACAGTGGATGAAAGTTCCTTTCTCCCCACATCTATGCCAGCACCAGTTGTTCTTGCTCTTTTGGATATGTGGGAGTCTCTGTGCGCACAATTTAAAGTTGAGGAAAAGAGTGAGTCAGCGCATGTCCTGGAGCCCCAAGCTCCTGCCTGAGGAGCACCGCCCTCTCCCCTGCCTCCCTGCCGTGGCTCCTTCCTAGTCTAGAGCACTGGGGCTTTGCTGGGCCCTGGTTGAGACTGTGGTGTCCGGGCACCAGGCCTGAAGAAACTCAGTTCACAAAACCTGACCTAGGAAACTGCAGCTCTTCTGCCAGGACCCTACAAAGGCTGATGTGTGTGTGTGTGTGTGTGTGTAGGTGTGTCTGTGTGCGTATGTGTGTGTATGTGTAGGGAATGGGACCCTACAAAGGCTGACATGTAGGGGGAGCTGGGGGGACCCTATGGAATCTGATGTGTGTGTGCATAGGGAGCTTAGAGTGGGACCCTACAGTGGCTGGCGGTGTGTGTGTGTGTGTGTGTGTGTGTGTGTGTGTGGAGGGCTGGGGTGGGACCTACAGAGGCTGGTGTGTGTATGTGTGTGTGCTGGGGTGGTGCTCCCCAAAGGGTCAGGTCCAAGACTCAGGAGCATGGCTTTTGCCCCTCAGCACAGAATTCTGAAATGCATAAACAATTAGTTGTTCTAGAACTGGGCACTAAGAGGAGACAAAGAGGTATGCATGTTACCCTTTCAGTGACAGTACTGCAAACCACAGTGCCTAAAAGGAAAAAAGTAGTGTCTGCCCTAGGGGCAGGCCGGGGGCAGGAGGTAACTGGCAACTTGGTGGAGGGATGTGGTCACTGTGAAGGAACAGGTGTATGACTGAAAATCATGAACAATTTTTATCTTACAGTGATCAATAATTTAGAAAGGAAAAGAGTTATTGCAGGCACTCAAGCTTGCATGATGGCGAGCCTGAGGCTGCTCACTCCTTCTGGATAAGATTCCAAGAGGTGACTCAGGGCATGACTGTGTGGCAGGAAAGAAGTATTTGGGCCAAGGACCTGCACAGACCCATGTTCTGAATACCACGTGTTTCTGTTCCAAGAGCACTGGGGGCTGGGGGGGGGGTGGCTGTGGGGCTGAGCAGGACTCCACGCAGTGTATGGGCTGAGCATGGCTCTCCTGTGGACGTGGAATGTGGGCTGAGCAGGGCTCTCTGTGGGCGCAGTGTGGGCTAGGCAGGGCTCTCCCGTGGACGTGATGTGTAGGCTGAACTCTCCTGTGGATGCAGTGTGTGGGCTGAGCAGGGCTGTGGACATGGTGTGTGGACTAGCGGGGCTCTCCCATAGATGCAGTGTGTGAACAGGGCAGGGCATTCCCATGGACATGGTGTGTGGGCTGGGCAGGGCTCTCCCGTGGACACAGTATGCAGACTGGGCAGGGGCTCTCCCATGGGCACGCTTTGTGGGTTGAGCAGGATACTGTAGATAATGTGTGTGGACTGAGCAGGGCTCTCTACGGACATGGTGTATGGGCTGAGCAGGGCTCCCGTGGATATCATGTGTGGGCTGAGTAGGGCTCTCTGTGGATGCTGTGTGTGGACTGAGCAGGGGCTCTCCGTGGGATGCCATGTGTGGGCTGAGTAGGGCTCTCTGTGGACACGGTGGGTGGGCTGAGCTCTCCCACGGACGTGGTGTGTGGGCTAAGTTCTCCAGTGGATGCAGTGTTCATGCCTTATTGACAGACCCCGATTCAACTGAGGAGAGAGCCTGGAGCACAGTCACGGGTGGTCCTGGGAGGTGCTGCAGATCCAGCTCACATGCGACAGGCAGTCACTGTAGCTGCCCTTCCCATGGTCCCAGTGGACATTCCTCGGCTTTCGCTTCCCACTTCACTGGGCAGCTGTGTTCCTGAGGGGCATGATGGGACTGCAGAGTGTGGAGAGCTGGGGACGGTGGGGGACGCATGACCAGGGCCTGCTAGCTGCCCTCAGGCTAAATAGTCATCACATGGAGTGAGATGGACCCCACCCAAGGCAGCCTCCCTCTGTCCACTCTGTGCCCAGGCCCGATGTGTGGGGAAGCCGTGGGTTTGCTCCTGCACCTGGGAGCAGGCCCCCACTTCCCTCTTCCTCACTCTGAGATCCAAGACCCCGAGTGGCTCTGGAACTGGCCTTCTCACACTCATTGCACCGAGCCTCTCACTGACATCAGGCCAAACACACCCTCGGAAACAGCTCCTGTGCCCTCAGCGCATCTCCCGCGTGGTGGCATGTGTCCAGAGCCCACGGGACACATCAAATACAGGCATCCAGCTGATCCGTAAAAGCCTTAACCCACACCTCTTCCAGCTCAGAGCCTCGAACGAGGAATGCAGAGAGCGCAATTTCCTCCTCCTGCTCACATGCAGATGCAGTTTCCTTTGAGGCACAGTCTGAGACGGTGTCGCCCAAGGCACTGCTGACTGACACTAGTCCAGGACATGAGGGGCTGAGAGGGAGCAGCCTGCGGAAGAGTCTGTGCACTGCAGGGCCAAGACAGGCCACCCTCTCCTTTCCGTCAGAGTCCACGCCAGGGCCAGGAGATGGCACAGAACTGGGTGCAGCCCCACATCACAGGGTCTGGGTACTGCAAGGGAGAGGGGCCAGGCTCTCTGAACACCTCTTAGGAGCCCTCAAATAAAACGATCATTTCTAACTGGGCACTGTCATTTTCAGGGTCTTCTTGTGTCCATCCAATTTCTTTGCATTATTTGACATGTCTCAGAGCCAGCACCCAACTTCCAGGGCAACCTCACTCAGGAGGCTGATGCTGGGGCTACCATGACAGTTCTGTGCTCCCTGGAAGGAGGCTGGTGGCCTCCCCCAGCCTGGGCCCACAGACCTGGCTGCGCTGGTTCTGCCTTTGGTTCTCCTCCTTCAGGGTGATTTGTGATGAGTGGAAAATGCGAAAGGTCTTCCTCCCACTGCTTGAACAATTTATGTTCCACAATGATTGATGATGGCACAAAAGGCTTTCTTTGTCTTGAATTATATCTGAGCAAATCTCTATTTTCTTTCTTTGGGTGTGTGGACAGAGGCTGAGGCATGGATGGCAGGAGGTGGCCTGTGGGACACAGCATGAGATGTAGCGCAGAATGGGGTAGAGTAGGGCATTACCCTCAGGCCACACAGGGTCCTGGGGCAACAGGGAGCTCCTGTGTCCACACACAGGGGTGCTGGCCAGGGTATTAGGGAGCTGTGTCTCTGCTGCAGGACTTAATTCTCAGTCTGCAGCTCTGCAGAAGCTTTTCCTCTACTCTCCTGTACCTGTGAGTCTCTGGCGCACACTCTGGTTTATAGGAACATGTTACTGGGGCTGACCCGGGTGCTCTGGGTCTATAGTGACATGGCCTGGTCCAGGCACTCGGGTCTAGGGTTACATGGCATTGGGGCCGGCCCAGGTGCTCCGCCTCATCCATTCATCATCCCATTGGCCCCTGCTCACTTTGTCAGCTTGTTTTTCTGGGACACATGCTGTGGGTCTGGGGGCTGCTCCCATCTCAGAGCTCAAGGGTTCCCTGGGCTCACACATGGAAGGTTGTGCTCCCACTGGAGTGCGAGGTCTGCTCCTGGCCACTCTCACCCCAATGCCGGCAGGCATGCCTCTTGCTCCGTGACGCACCTCCACACCCTCAGAGCTCATAGAGCAGGGGACTTGGTGGTTCCACACCTCTGAACTGGGCTGGAACAGCTTGCTCTCACCGGAGCTTGGAAGTCTGGCAGTGCAGAGACCCTGAACACAGCGAAGGTCACTGCACCGCGAACCAGGGCCACATGAGGGAGGGACCTGTCCTGCCACTCCCTCCCAAGCTTCCATCACCAGCAGCATCCAGGACCCCGCCCACAGAAGGTTCAGGGATGCCTGGAGGGATTGTCCAGCCCCGGTAGGTGCATCTCAGGCTGTCTGGCAAGAAGCAGCACTGAGCTCCGCTTCTGGGTACTGTGGCCAGAACAGCTCCCGTCCACTGCACTGAGGGCAGTACACACCTTGCAGGTCATGAGGCAGAGAACTCCTGGACACAGGGACACTTTCAGCATGGAGGCAAGGATGTGGGTGAGGACAGAATCAGGAGAGAGCCAGAGGGATGCCTCGGCCTGGCCACACCGGACACACGTGCACGTCTAGGCAGGGAGAAACGGGTCCTGGAGCTCCTTCTGTCAGCCCAGCCCCCGGGTCACTGGTTTTTATTTCTCCTTTCATTTCTCATTAATTCAAGGAGGCTGATTTATGAGCCAGCAGGATGTTCGGGAAGATAAACAAAGCTGTCTCCAATCTGAATTTCCCCTGCTGCTCCGGCTCTGATTTCAAGTCTACCTCATGTGCAGGACACTCAGTGAAGCAGATGTGCTGGAAGCCGCGGCCGGACTGGGGAAAGGCGCAGCCCCAGGCCAGCCCTGCCTCTCAGGCCTCATACTCCCTGGCAGGCGGCATCCCTAGGCTGACCTAAGGAGCTGTGCCAGGTGCTTAGGACTGAGATGCCAGAGACCGGCTCTTGCAGGTTGTGTGCATGGACACCCCCTCCAACCCATAGCAGGGAGGGGTGGGCAGGGGCAGAGGCAGGACCTGTCGCTGCCCAATGGAGTCTCCATGGCTGCAAGCCACTGGCATCTGGCTCACAAGAGGCCACATAGCCTCTGACGGCTGTGACGGGGAGTCAAACCCAAGCACTGAGGCGTGAGCAGCCCACAGCACCTGCAGGGCCCAGCTCCTCCAGGAGGAGGAGAGGGGATGGGACTGCCCCCCTGACCCTGTCCACCCTGCCACTGTCTGACAGGAACCCCCACTGGCCCCTCCTGACCCAGCTCGTCCTCAGCCACGATCACGCCAGCCTCCCACCAGACAGAAGCCGTGAGACCAGGAGTGCTGGCCACAGCCCTCCCACGACACTCCAGCGTCACCACTTGGGTTACCTGCCCCAGTACTCCTGACAGTCATCACATGCCGTGGGTGACCCCGACAGGTGACAGGTCACAGTGACCCTGACAGGTGACAGGTCACCACAAACAGGTGTCATGGGTGACCCCAACAAGTGACAGGTCACACAGGTGTCTGGCAGGGTGTCACCTAAACAGGGGTGTGAGCAGGGCCCCTTGAACAGGTGGTGGGAGCTGATATGAAAGACTTGTTCCCTGTCTCTGGCCACTTGTACTTACTTCAGAGGAGAGGGAACAACGGCCAGTCTCAGAGACTCCAGGCTTGAGCCAGCAATCACAGCCATGAAGCCCCTAGCTCTGTGCCCTGCCCTCGTCAGGCGGTGTTATTCCCAAGGGAAGCCCACCCTGACTTTTGATTCTGGTCACTCCCTGGCTGCTACTGCAAACACCGTTTCTTTAGAGACAGGCAGGAATGTCATTCCTGAGTCACAACATCATGAGGACTAAACCTTAGCGCTTTACTTTAATCCTCACAAAAGCCACTGGAGAGATGTGTGTCCCCAATGAGGATGAGACTGAGACTTGAGGGCCAGCCCCTGAGTGGCGAAAGGAGGCGGACCCTGGGCTTTCTTACTGCAGGACCCACGCCTAAGCTCAGCCCATGAGCTAGTGGCGTCAGGAGAAGTAGTAGGTGGCAGGGGCAGGACGGCTGGGACAGGATACCAAGGGCAGGACAGGACAGCAGGGTCAGGACACAGGCCATGGGGCCAGCTGTAGCAGCCAGCAAGCCAAGCTCTCCCCTGAGGCTGAGAGAAAAGGGGTTACAGAGTGGGGTGCAGTGGCTCAGCTGCAGTTCCCCAGGCATTGGGTAGAGGAGCAGTGTGAAACCAGAACAAAGGCCGAGGATCAGGTCAGGCATGTCCTGGGTCAAGTACAAGGTTCCCTTTGCCTGACCAGAAGGACCAAGAAGCCAGAAGCAGTGGGAGCCTGAGGGGGAGGGCACTGGGGTGGGTGAGCCTGAGAGGGGAGGGATGGGGGGGGCAGGTGAGCCTGAGAGGGGAGGATACTGGGCAGGTGGGCCTGAGGGGGAGGACACTTGGCAGGTGAGCCTGGCAGGCAGGGGTGGGCTGGGCACAGTCCAGGGGCTCGCAGCACCCTGCAGCGTGACCGTCTCACTGCACTGCCCTGTGACAGGAGCCTATGCAACCGTCAGGGCAAGACCTGCAGAGGTTCAGGGCATGGTGCAGCCGGGAGGGCAGCAGAGGGAATGAGTGAAGGGATGTGAAACCCTCCTCTCCCTGCATGCTTGCCTAGACACAGCCCAACTTGGGAGCAGCAAGGGTGGATACTGCCAAGTCTTCTAGATGCTTCCATGTAGGACCAGCATGAAGAAGACGCAGTGAACCACAAGTGAACCTGGGTGGGGGTGGGGCCAGGACGGGCACATCTGTCTCTCCCCACAGGCACCCCTCCACTTCCAGCATCAATTCCCAAGAGGCAGGGGTGGAGCTGAGCCAACAGGCAGAGATAAACACCCAGGAAGTCCCAGAGGGCCTCGTGCAGGTGAGCTCTGGGTCCCGGCAGGTGCTTGACTAACCTGTACTATGACCTGTGCTGTGACCTGCAAACTACTTCCTGGGCACAGCCACCACAACGACTATGTCATGGAACGGCAGCCCAGAGTGACCTCCTGACCTTTTCTTCTTCTTGAAAGACCCCTGATTCCTTACCCAGAACAGCTCTAGGGTCTTTACAACACTAGGCCCCAAACTGCCATGACTTTACGGTGGCAGAGAAACCCACGTCTGCTCGGGCACAAAAAGCGTCTGAGCCTCTGAAAATCCCACCTTCGAGGCAGACCCTGGTCCACAAGCCCTCCTCTGCGTGCTCCCCACGGCACCCCCAGGCTGCAGAGACTCCACCCCCGCTGTCCCCCCTAGACACATCTCTTAGAAAAATCGCTTCTGAGGCCTCTGAAGTGCCCAGTGGCACAAACCTAGAAGTGGCCATTTCCCACCCGTTCTGGTGACAGGTGATGCCTTCATCATGAAGATTCACTTGTCCCGCACTGGCTCACAGAGGAGGTTCCTGTCTGCTCTAGCCTGCCACATCGGGGTTTCCAGGCCGACGCATCCCTCAAGGCTGGCGTCTAGGGTCCTGTGAGTTGTCCTTGACTATTACTCCCATTTTTGTTTTGCTTCTTTACCTTTCAGATTAATTGAATCTGTTAAATTCTATTTTATCACTCCTGTTGGTTTATTAATCACACTTCCCTTTCAAAACAATGGATGCTGTAGGTTAACATTTGTATCCTTAACTTTTCATAAACTTATCATGTTATTCCCCATCCTGTTCTTGATGGTTTCTTATATACACTACTGTAGGTATGTCATAAACCATGTGATACAGGATTGTTTTTCAGTAACTCAAGTGTTATCTTTTAAATAAATAGAACAAGAACACCCCTCTCCACACACACACACACACAGATATTTCACATAACACACACACATGGATATTTTCGCTCTCTCTCACACACAGAGATATTTCCTCTCCCACACTCACACCCAGATATCCTCCATCATATACACAGATACTCCACATCATACACAGGTATTCCCCCATCACTCACACACAAACACACATGGATATCTTTCATCACACACAAATATTCCCCATAATTCACTCACACACACACACACACGGATATCTTCCATCACATTCATGCAGATACATATACACATAAATATCCCCCATCACTCACATACACACATTATTCTCAACCACACACATATGTACACACAGATATTCCCAATTGATCGCACACACACACATACACATACTGATATTCCCCATCACTCACACACACCCTCACACATACACAAAGATATATATTCCCCATCATTCACACATACACACACGGGTATTCCCAATTACCCAAACACACACACACACACACACACACACACACTCTCTCTCTCTCTCTCTCTCTCTCTCTCTCTCTCTCTCTCTCTTTCTCTCTCTCTCTCACACACACACACAGATATTTCCCATCTCTGGTACTTCCTATGGCCCCTGCTCTCAGGTGGGAATTCGCCTGTCTGAAGCTACTTCCTTTCATGATTTTTGCAGTGCCGTCTGCCAGCCCTGGATTCTCTCAGCTTGGTTGTCTGAAAAAGCATTTACTTTCCTTCATTTTAGAAACAGCCTCACTGGATAGTTTTCCAGGTTGACATTTCTCCCCAGTCTCCTTTCATGGTCTTCCTGTGCTTTCCTATGCTGAACACAGTCTGGGTGTGCTTCCTTTTCTTTGTGCTCTCTGTCATGTCTTTGTTTGATCTCTGGGGCGTGCCCTACTTGTGGTTCACCGGGAGGCCTGGGTTTCATTGGTGATCGCCATCTTCAAACAGGAGCCAGGTTCTCAAGCCTTTCCTAACATCTCCTACCCAACCTCCCTGGCTCCACACACACGTAGACAAAGCTGGGTTCTCGGGTGCGGCCTGACACACTTCCCATCTTCCTCCCAGCAGGGCTTGGCTTTGCATGTTTTCTGTGGCTGTGATGTCCATCCTACCGTCCGTTCTCCCATCTCCCAACCTGCCGACTACACAGGATGTGCCGCACCATATGCCCGTGTTCGGCAGACACGCCTTCCATGAGGGCCCACAGAGCTCCAGCAGAGCCCTGGGGCCGAGCCCATGGACCCGCTCTCCTGGGCGCCACTCCCAGCTCTGGTCTGCTCACGCAGCCAGGGCTCATAGCATAAGCACCGGCCCTGCTCTCGGCTCTACCTCCACCAACAAATCCTCATCTGGTAATCCAGAGAGCGCAGACGGTGCTCAGCTAATTTTCACATTTCGGGATCGGTACTTGACTCGCCAATAATTTATTAAAGGAATAATCATTAATTCATGGGAATGTAAAAAGAAAACCGTCTCTGACCGAAATCGGTACTTAATGGCCAGAAGACAAATCGCATGCATGTAGTTTGAGGAGAAAATCCTCACATTTAAGTTAGAATATTTAAGTACAGTTGTTAGAAGGCACACAACGAATCGTAGCTCACCATGTTTAATTTATCAGAAATTCTTACTTGGGTATTAAGAAAAGCGCTTCTTGCCTCGTGCCCCAATTAAAACATTATCATCGGCATCAAGAAGGGGCTGGAGCTCAGAACAGGAAGGAGAGCAGGCGGCGCCCACGGCTGCAGCTCCCAAGACTCAGAAGCTTTTCATTGTCTGCACCACCAGGATTGTGGCCAGGAGCTGAGGTGCCCCGTGGGCCTCTCGCCTGCGTGGACACAGTGCCGCCTTCTGACCAGAGAACACAGAGAGACTCAGACACTGCCAGCACCGCAGCTGCTGCAAAGCTGCCACGGCCACAGAGGGAGGAAGCGTCCTCGGAAGCGCCCCTTCTCACCTGCTGACTGCAGCCTGGGCAAGCTGGACGTGCGGCCTGGGGAGACCTAGGCCAGCTGCATCCCTTGCGACTCCTAAGTCCCCAGACAACATCTGGTTCCCTAATACCAGCTGTATCTCACGCTTATTTTCAGCCTAGCTGTGCAAACCTTTGAACTAATCACTCTTCTGCTCAGCTTTTTGGGCAGCTGAGCAAGCCCCATTGTTGGAGTTGAAATAATGCTTGTGGGGTTATTATTATTGTTGTTATTGTTGTTATATTATTGTTCCAACAATGCAGAACTGGACCTTCAAGTAACTGGAGTTCATCGATCCCGTGTACTGCTTCACTGGCTGCAGGCCTTGCAGGGACACGGAACTGAGGTGGGAGACGCCAGTGTCCTCCTCTGACGCCTCTTCCAGCCCATCGCCAGTCCACAAAGAGGCTAGAGGGGCGCCCAGAAAAGGCTGAGCCCTGTCGGTTGTTGGCCAAAGGAAACAGGTTTCCCAGAGGATGGGACCTGCAGGGGTATCTGTATCCATATGGTTGGCAGGAGTGTATGGAGGATGCAGGTCAGGGCTGACCAGGAATGGCCCCGAGTCCTTGCTTCTCTCCATCCAGCCACATGGCCACAAATGCTGCAACGGAAGCACCAGCCTCCCTGGCGATCAATCGTTTCCTGCCACCCAGGGGCCCGCGATCAATACTTCTGATAAATTGAAGGAGCTGCTCGCTGCCCTACCCTCATGAGTCTGATGTTCGGAGCCACAGGATGGGCAGAGAAGGGGCAGGGCCCCTTCCAGAGCATTGTACCACGATCAATAGCGGACAACTCACAGGGCTCTGGCCCTCCAGGTCGTGCAGAAACAAGATGACTTATTTGGATATGTTTATCGACCTGTACTTTAGAGGCCTGGCCACATCTCTGTATCCTTTCCAGTTTCACACAAGCCGGAGCCAACATGGGACGGAGGAGCCTGAGAATAGGAGGGGGCTTGAGCTTGCTGAGAGGTCCTTGGACAACCTGTCCCAGGAGCCTGGCTGCAAACGCTGTGTCTGGTGAGAGGTCACAACCTCTGCTGGCCACCTGAGAAGTCACCAACACAGCAGTGCTACGTGCCCAGGCTACTCTGCCCCCGTCCCTCCCAAAGACTCTCCCCAGGCATGCGGCTGACATTACCTCCACACTGCTGTGCCGGAGACACCTGCCACCTACAGCAGCATGAGGCGGCCCTAGAGAGTGGCCAATGGCCAAGCTGCAGCAACTCAAGTAGAACAAGCCTCTGGTTCATGGCGGGGTTGGATGGACACCAGGGGACCCTGGAGGTGGAGGTGAGACGTGCGTTGCAGAGGTGAGATGTGCACTGCGGAGGTGAGACATACACTGCAGAGGTGAACTATGCGCTGCAGAGTGAGTGAGGCACCTGTGTGTGTGTGTCCTGCCAGGCCCCTGGACCACACAGGGGATGGCCATGCCCAGGGCTGTGAGGTGAGCACGGGCAGGGGGCACCCAGAGCTCCTGCCCTATCTCCCGGGTCCTGCTAGGAACTGGTGACCTGACACACCACGTTTTCCTTGCAGCAAAGTGGAGAGGCAGGAGCAGAGGCCACAGAATTCCAGGTCCCCTTGAGGTGGGTGACTCAGCTCCAGCAGCCTCCATGTCCTATGATGGCCCCTTAGGGAAGCTCTGCTCACTGACCCCAAAGACACCCCATCTGTGGTCCCTACACCTCCGGCACCTGGTCCCCAACCCCACCTGACATGGTTGGTCACACAGTCAGTGCTGAGCTTGTGGGGGCACGCGGGGCTACTTCTGCATCACCACCCCAGACCCCTGACACCTAGAGGATCTGCTGCTACCCAGCTCCCACCCCGGAGCCTCCGACCTGCACCAGCTGGGCTGTCAACAGAACCCAAAGGACTCGGGGGCTGACTCTGGACCCACAGTCTCCTCCAGGATTTGTAGGGAGCCACCATTCACCAGATGCCAGGATCCCAAGTCCTCACCTAGGCCTCCCCCAGTCATGACTCCGAGCCCTCAGCTAGGGCTCCCCCACTGGCCATGACCCAAGCCAGGGCGGCCCCCCCCCCCCCGCGGCCCTCACCTAGGGCTTCCCCAGCGGTGACTCTAAGCCCTCACCTAGGGCTGCCCAGCCCACACATAGTGCCAAGCTGGCATCCTGGGTCTCCAGTTCATGCCTTGCTCTTGGAGAACTGGGTCCCTCTCCGCCTCCATGGAAAGCTCAAGTAGAAAAGCCCAGAAAGCACAAGTGAGGCACTCCAGCCACCCTCGACGCCGGTTTTCCTTCCCACCACACTCCAGCCACCCTTGGCGCCCGGTGTTCCTTTCCGCCACACTCTAGCCCGCCCTCAATGTCTGGAGTTCGTTCCGCCACACTCCAGCAGCCCTCAACACCCAGTGTTCCTTCCTACCACATCATGGAGGCAGAACTGGAGCACAAGATTCTTCATCCGGGCCTTCAGCCACCAGAGATGTGGGCAACAACCTTAATCTGTGCACATTCTTCAAGCCATGAACTCTGCTGCGCATGCACGAAACATGTGCTGGGTCAAGATCTCCAAACAGGCAGAGCACCCTCACCTGAGCCAAGGGTCACTCTGAGGTGCTCAGCAGCACCTTGGACACTCGCAGCAGTCACAGTCTGCAGGGCCACCTGGAAAGACCCTCCATGACTGGGCTGGACTGAAGCAGTCCCTGGCGCAGCCTAGGAGAGGGGCAGGAAGAGAGGGGTCGCCCAAAGGACGCCCAGCCTGGGGCCAGCTCCGGATGGGATGGTTTGAAAGTTTCTGTATAATGAGGGGCAATTAGGAAGCATTTACAGCACCTTCGTCCTGAGATTGCGCAAGGTCAGCGTGATTAGGTCTGCTCCATAATGTATGAGCTCGCGTGCAATTACCCCGTCTGAGGTGTTTGCGTGTTAGGAATTCCTGGTAATGTTATTTTAGACCTCCGAGGCAGGCATCTGTCTCCCCACATTTCAACCACTAAACAAAGACTCACATGGTATGTGCTGACATCCCTCCCAAGAACAAGCTGTAGAATTGTGTGGTGCACAGGGAGGGGGGAGTGAAGAGCGGCTAATGAAGTTCATCCTAGCGCCTCCTCTCCCAGGTGCTGGAGGACAAGTCTCAAAGGTGGTGGCCATCCCGCTGGGTTGAGGGTTCTTGGTGGTCTGTGATTAGCACGCAGTTCTGAGAGCCGCTGCGTGTCTGAGACCGGGAGCACCCGTGCTCCAGGCAGCTGCGACCTGAGACGCTGGCCTGCATGGCGTCCCCCAGAATCCTGAGGCATGACTATCAGGTCCACTTGGACGGGCCTTCACTTCGAGCATCTGTTTCAGACACATGAAAATTCAATTACACCATCAGCGCCCAGAGTTGCGGTGCAGCCGGCATGCACGCAGGGAATGGGCCTAATTGCATTAAGCACTTAGAGCGGAGAGGAAGGCTCCATGCCAAGTTAGTCACAGCCACTCGCTCACTTCCCAGCAAGCTGACACAGTTTACGAAATCAGGTATTCATGGAAACAGGACCGCCCCGACCTGAGAACCAGCAAATGCAATTCTGGAGCACACAAACTTGAGTATTCTGTGAACACAGATGCGGGGAGGGGACAGGCGGGGCTGGTGGAGGGTCCCCATAGCACTAAGGAAACAGGAGGGTCACACCTGAGGACCAGTAGCCGGCTGGAGCGTGTCATGGCCAAGCTGTCCCAAAGTCCCTGTCAGACCCAGTCATGGGCCTGGGTGCCAGGTTCTTCCTCAATGGCTGAAGCTAGTGTTTTTGTTTTGTTTTGTTTTGTTTTTCTGTTACTTGGCAATTTTTTTTCAGTGAAGAAAAAGCAAATTGGTGTCAGACTTTCCACTTTTTTCCTGAGGCAGGGAAGGTGTAAAAGCCCAGGAAGGGTTCATTTGGGCCAGGATCAAAACCAGAACTGAGATCACTACTGGGGGCGTGGCGGGGGCCCCATGACACAGGTGGAGGGACCCTATATTGGCTCCGTGTGAGACTGGAAGGCAACAACCGTCTTTCAGATGGTTTAAAGGTCCTGCTACACCGAGGGCTGCAGACCTCGGTTTCCTTCCCCACACCCGACCCTCTGCTCTGCAGCTCAGCCACAGTCTGCGTCTCTGGGGTCCCTGTGACATGGCTGCCATGGGGCTCTGCCTCACACTCCCCAAACCCCACTGCTGACCACACGCTCCTGATCACACACTGCTGACCACACACAGCTGACCATAGAGCTGCTGATCACACGCTGTTGACCACACACTGCTGACCACACAGTGCTGACCACACAGAGCTGACCCCCATGCTGACCACACACTGCTGACCACAAGCTGCTGAACACAACTGCTGAACACACTGCTAAATGCACAGCTAACCACACACTGCTGACCACACACCGCTGATCTCACGCTGCTGACCACACAGTTGACCACAATCTGCAGACCACGCATTGATGACCACACGCTGCTGACCACACACAGCCCACACCGCTGACCACACTCTGCTAACCACATGCTGCTGACCACATGCAGCTGACCCCACACTAACCACAAGCTGCTGACCACACACTGCTGACCACACACTGACCACAGGCTACTGACCACACACTGCTGACCACATGCTGCTGACCACACACTGCTGGGCGCCCACTGCTGACCACATGCTGACCAGAGGCCGCTGACAACATGCTGCTGACCACACACTACTGACCACAGGCTTCTGACCACGCACTCCTGGGCACAGTCCCTAACCTGTACATCTGGCGCACTGCAGAAAGCGGGTGCTGATTAACAGTGTGTGTGGGCACAGATGCCCCACAGGCCGCAGGGCAGACACTGACCCACAAGGCAGCAAGCTTGGGAGAGGCCCCATGGCAGTGCCCAAGTCCACTGGACATACGGACCTTGCTAGAGCAAGGTTCGGCCTCACATCCAGCCAGACAGAGCCTGCCTGTATGGGGATGCACACTGGACAGGCAGCCCCCCCACAGCACAGGAACTGTCCCCTGAGCCCAGACCCCTGCCATCGGGAACAGATCAAGTCACACCATGGTCGCGGCCAGGGCAACTCACTGATCACACTCAGGGTGCCCAGTTTCCTCAGGACCCCAGGGGCCGACCAAAATGCTGCCAGTTCTTGAGCTGCTCTTCATGGCTTTTTACCAAGAAAGGCGTTCGGAGGCATCCCCACCCCGCCAAGTGCTTGAATTGCAGCTGCATCCAGGAGGACCCAGGTGCCGTTTGCAGACAAGGACAAGCCCTGTACAGCCAGCCGGACCCCCGCAGAGAGGAGTCCCCCACCCCCCGAGTGTCTCTGCTGACCCATGGACAGGTCAGTCTGACCATTTGCAGAGAGATGATCCCTGGGCGTATCTGGTGTCCCAAGGAAGGTTGCACTGGCTGGCAGGAGCCACCAGGCCATGAATGAGACCACATGGGGCATGTGGGGGCAGGAGGAGGGACCCGGGGGAGGGGGCCAGGGAAGGGCAGATGAGCTGAGAGACCTGCTGGTCTGGGAAGTGCAGAGTTTGGAGGCAGGATCTGCTCGGAGGGGAGAAGGGCGTGAGCACCGAGACTCAGCTCTGCTGGCCTTGTTCTCAACTGGAGCCAAAACAGATGTGCTAATTTTCCTGCCTCTTCTCAGAGGTTAGCTGTGAAGCGAAGGTGTCTGTTGGTACAGATCAGGGAATGTGAAGATCAAATAGCTTTTCTGAAGAGACAAATGCGTTTGCTTAGATTAGACTCTTGTTAGGAGCAAGGTAGAACTTGATGTGCTCAGAGGGTGTGAGGTCTGGGACACACAAAGGAAACACGAGGTGGTGTCGTTCATGCAAAGAGGGTTCCTGTCCAGCACCACGGCCTGGCCTGTCCTTTCCAGTGCCCTGTGAAAGAGGCGCCAAACTCAAGGGAGAGGCATAGCCCATCCACTTGTCCGCAGATGAGATTGAGGACCCCTTGTCCTGCAGCCCCGACTCTGCATACGTGCACCCTGGAGGTAATGCCCAGTTCTCATGGGTGAATAAGCCCCTTGCGCAGTACAGGCCCCCAAGGTGGTGTGGTCTGCTAAGACAGCAGAGAGCAGGCTGAGCCAGGAAACGCTCCCACTAAAACAAGCCTCGGCCCTTGGGATAGGGGAAGCTGTGCTCTCGGGAGCAAAAGGTCCCAAGGGTGAAATGAGGGGGTGGTCAGGGTTCTGCACTGGACACACAGTCCTCTGTGCTGTGCACGAGTGAGGAGTGGAGGGGGCCTACATCTCTTGAGAAGGCTGCAGTGGAAACAGGGAACCCTGTGTCTGATTCTCGCCAGCCAGGTCTAGGTAAGGCAACACTGGCTCGCAGGCTGATAAAGCACATTCCCAAGCCCAGTGCAGCCACCCTCTTCTGCACCCCATTTTCTCACATGCCTGCTCCTGAACGCTGAGATGATGACAACAGGCGCAGAGCGTGGTACATGAATAAATGATCAAAGGTGTGCATGTTCCAATGCTCCTCTGGCCTCGATAAAGAAACTGGCAAATATTCCATTAACCACAGCCCATGAAGTCATTTTTTAAAACGAAATATTTCCCCCATCTCCTGCTGGAGTGGGTCACGGACGGCCAGGTTTATGCACTTGGAAACTGGCCCTTAAAGAGGAAGGCTGAGATGGATTATTTATGAGTGTGCGTGAATTATGGAGGACTCCATAGGGAGCTCTGGGCCCTGTGAAGTAGCTGTCCCCCGTGGTGGCCCATCTCGCTCAATCCCCCGTTTCATCTTTTCTCCGCCACAGAGACGGCCCATATTTTAAGGCTCACTTTGAAACAATAGCTCATTTTGAAATGTAATTTAGATATATATTTATTATGTGTTTCCGTGTCGCGCAAAATATTGCCTTGTAGCAGAGAAACCACCAAACACACACAAACCGAGAGGGACTCATTTTACGCGCTGTCACTCACTCCCACTGAAATGGGAGGGGTCGCAACCCCACACAGAATCTCAGCGAAGAAAACGCAAGGAGAAAGTCAGGAGTTGGGAGCCCGAACACTGCTGGCAATATGTTCTTCCTCAGAGGCCGCCAGTGAGTATTAGCCCCCCCCCACCACACACACACACCAACTAATGGTCAAAATGTCGAGGAACAGACCGTTACAGCTTAGCAATCCTGCATAAATGAATCACTTGCAGATCAGCATTGGAAATCTACCCCAGAGCATGACTTTCCTCTCGGCAACAGAGACAGAGAAAATGCACTGCAGTGGGCAGCATGCACACCTCAGCACTCTAGCAGTGGGGTTGGAACCGCTGCAGGTGGGCGTTCACAGTGTGATGGCACCACGGGCACACAGAGAGGAGAGAGGTGACGAGCTGCCCTCACGCTGCCCTGGTGATGGAGAGCGACTGCAGTGTTCACTGAGAACAAAATCTAAGAAAAGATAAAACAGAGACCAAGAATAACCTTAGAAGAAAAGATAATTTGATATGGAAAATGGTTTTCTTATGCAGCTGACAGAAAAATGAAGTGGACACAAAACCAATTAAGTATGGAGATTTCTGGGATTTTATGGGGGCAGCAATGGGAAACCTGCAGCTCACACACCAAAAGGTGAGCAGTGGTTATGCTGGGTGAGTTCTATTTCCTTCCCTGGGAATTTATTTCCGCTCCTTTTGCTATTCGACCCGAGCTTCTGGATGGTTGATTGAGGAAAGCTACAAATGGCGCTTATGGAACTAAGAACAGACTAAAAAAGGCAACAAAGCAGCACCACGGGGTTAATTAATGGGGTCTCTGGGGCCTCTGAAACCCTGTTTTCTCCCAGGTTAAATGTGTGCTTCGATGTTAAAATGGGGGGCATGGATGAGTGGGAGACGGCCCCAAGATTGGGCTGGCACACAGCCTGGCATGCTCAAGACTCCAGGTCCAATCCCGGTTCTTTGTGCCCCTAGTACTGCCAGAGGTGCTCCAGGGACCCCACTGTGCTCACAGAGAGCCACAAACGGCAGGACCATCCTTGACTCAAGCTCTGCTCAGATGCCTCCTAAGTGGGGGACCTGCTCTGGTTTCCCTCTGGCATGGCAGCATTCAGCGTTGACATAAAGCAGCTGGGTCCTTCATTTGCTCTGAGGCCACGCAGATTCTGGGTGCACCACACCCCTGTGTCAGAGTCGAATGGGGAGATTCATTCAACAGGACTTCCTTTCACAGGTACGAAGGCACTTGGGACAGGAGCGAAAAAGGACCAAGGGCCCATCTTGTCACTCAGGCACCATGGCCAGCAGCAGCCATGACATCTGGAAGGGTCTGGACTGTGAAGCCCAGCAAGAAGTGGAGCAGAGAGGGGAAATGAGCAGGAAATGGAAGGAAGAAAATGTTGCCCAGTCACAGGGAACAGAGGAGAGAGAAGACATAATGCAGGGAGGAAGGAGGGGAGGAAGGAGAGAGGTCTAGAGGCAGGAAGGAGAATGCTCTCTACAGGGCTAGAGAGACAGGGCAGAGCATCACACTTGCCTTGCACTTTGCTGACCATGGTTCAATCCCAGGAACTACATATGGTCCACCAAGACCTACCAGTGAGTTCTGAGCACAGATCCAGGAGTAATTCCTGAGCACTGAGCCAGGAGTGAGCCCTGAGCATAGAGCTAGGAGTGAGCCCTAAGCACAGAACCAGGAGTGAGCCCTGAGCATAGAGCCAGAAGTGATCCCTGAGTACAGAGTCAAGAATGAGCCATGAGCACAGAGCCAGAAGAGATCCAGTTGAGCACAGAACCAGGAGTGATCTCTGAGCATAGAGCCAGGAGTGATCACTCAGCACCTCCAGGTGTGGTCCCAAAAATCAAGAAACCAAACTATTGAAGACACTTTTAAGAGCTGTTTTGGGATCACATAGTCTTGAGAAGACAGTAGTAAAATCTCCCCACGTAACCCCATGTCCCCTAAGCACAGCCTCTGCCGCTGTTCCCATCCAGAAGGACCCCCAGGGCAGGTGGATACCAGCAGAGTCACCATTTCCATGGAAGCCCTTGGCCAGGCACAAAGATGCCACTCTCACCCGGATGACCTCACATGGTCAGTCCCCAGAGTCCCCCCTCCATCATCCCCTCAGCATCCCAGCAACTGCTGATCCTCTGCTGAGCCTGGTGGTGCCTTTCCAGAAGGTTCTGGAGCTTGGCCCTGCAGACCAACTCCTCCCTCTGAGTTGCCCCTTTCTTCTCCAGGAAGAGCTCAGAAGCTGCTCCCACACACAGATGCTCCAAGATAACTAACACACAGAAATGAAGACATTTTTGTGTGAGGGTGTTTCGAGTCTGTGACGTGTTCTAATAAACGTTTCAACTCTCTGTCCGCCGCGGCATGTTATACTAATTACTAATAGTCCCAGGAAAGAATCAACAAGTCAACATAGCAAGCTGATCCCTGCTGATCTTTAAAAAAGCACAGCCATTTTCTGAGGCCAAAACAATCATTAAAATCATAAATATGTATTGCCACATCAAGTCAAACAATTGGAAAATGCAAACTCGTTAAGAATATTTTAATCATCTCATTACTTTGGTGGCAGAGTTGTATATAAATACTTTTAATTGTCTCACAATTTAAGAAAAACACTTGAAAATAGGGGTTGGTGTTGGTGTCACTTCTCACAGGCAAAGGCAGAACCAGCCTGGAAGATTCTTCCTAAGGAGAAAACGAGAGGAAAAGGCAGGGCTGGTGACCTTCCAGCACTGGGCCTCTGCACAGACAAGGGTGTTCCCTGACACTGTGAGCTGGGCTGCTGGCCTAGCAGCCACTCCCTACTCAAAGGATGCCCACAGCAGGGCCACCTTCTCCCACACACAGGCTAGGGATCCTCTGTACCTTCTGTAAGGTAATCTGTAATCTTCTTACAGATTATCAATTTGGGAAGATGTGGGGACATGGGTACAGGACAGGTGCACGGGACAGGACAGGGTGCTAGAGACAGAAAGGCTGTGATAGAGACACAGGGAGACGGTGATAGAGACATAGAGAGATGGTGATAGTGACATTGAGATAGTGATAGAGAGACAGGGAGACGATGATAGAGGCACAGAGACAGTGATAGACAGAGACATTGTGAGAGAGAGATAATGAGAGAGATACAGAGAGATGATGAGAGAAACAGAGAGACTAATAGAGGCACAGAGAGACAGTAATAGAGGCACAGAAAGATGGTGATAAAGGCACAGAGAGACAGTGATAGAGGCAGAGAGATGGTGAGAGAGACACAGACTGTGATAGAGGCACAGAGAGATGGTGATAGAGACACAGAGAGATGGTGAGAAGTCACAGAGATGGTGACAGAGATACAGAGAGAGACAGTAATAGAGATACGGAGAGATGGTTATAGAGGCACAAGTTATAGGGCACAGAGAAGAGAAGGACAGAGAGACACAGAGAGATAGAGTCAGGCAGAGAACAAGATCTGGAGCAGGAGACTGACTGCAGGACCCCCAGCAAAGGCCCACCAGGTGGTCTGAGATGTGGAAGGGCACATAGGTGTGACCATCTGGCCTCTCACCAGGCTCAGGAAGCACCTGCTCCTGGGTCACCATAGGCAAGGGACCAAGGTGGAGTCAAGAACCCGCATGCGCCCCTGCAGACCCAGGACACTCATGGTCACATGCAGGCCAGGGTGTCTGGATTGGGTCAGGGCTTGGCCGGGCAACCCGCATCAGCTACAGCAGCTTGGTGTGAAGAAGTTTGGTGGGAGCACTATGTCTCAGTGCTGGGTGAGCCTGCGGTACTGTCCAGCCGGTGCTGGGTGAGCCTTGTGGTACTGTCCAACCGGTGCTGGGTGAGCCCGTGGTGCTGCTGGACAGGGGCAGTGCAGGGTGCGTGAGTGTCGGAGAGACGCATAATTCCCGTGACTTCATGATGTTTTTTGCTCTGACAGAAGTATGGGGCAACCACCGTGTCCGCTGTGAAATTTAGGGGTCCCCCAGTGTCCTGACCGAAGCATGACTCTCCCTTTGCCCCTTGGTCAAGCAGGTATCCCCTGGAGAACAAACCCCCTTTTCAAAGAGGCAGACCACCCAGACAGGGCCGCAGACAACCCACAGCCCTCACAGATTGCTGACCTCCCAGAGAGATGGGGACAGAGATGGGGAACCATGCTGGCAGAGGGGATGAGGCCAAAGTGGGGGCAGCAGCCACACAGGGGTCCCGGCCTCCCTGGTGACTCAGTTTCCTTTCGTGTGCCACAGGCTGCTCTGCTTTGGAGATGATGTGGGATGGTCTGAGGGTCCTGGAGTTGGGTGTGGGGCAACCCCGGGACAGGGACAGGGCCTGGAGAACAGAGTCCAGGAGATAGGAGATGGGGGGGTCGCGTCCTCACAGAGGCTCATCCTGCTGATGCGGCCCCAGAGTGGGGTGTGGAAGCGGCAGGTGTTGGAGACAACAGTCCTCACACACAACCTCTAAGTCGGGGAACAGCTCATTTCCTTCCCTTGGCTTTTTTTTAAATCACGCACTGAGCTTTTGAAAAGTGTTACCTTGTTTGCACACTACGTCTGATGAAGCAAGTGAGGAAACGCCAGCAGAGCTGCAGGAAGCCAGGAAGGCAGAGCTGAAAACTCCAACACACACAGACACACACACAGATACAGAGATACATAGAGACACAGAGACACACAGAGACACACACATAGGCACACACAGACAGACACACACACACACACAGGCACACACAGACTCACGGAGACACACATAGACACACAGACACAAACACATACACATAGCACACATAGTCACACACACACACAGACACACACACACACACACACAGAAACACCCCAGCCTGCGACTATCTGAAGGAAGCGAGACTTGTGGGTCCTGCCGAGCAAACGTGCCCCTGAGAGACAGCCTGGCAGGACTCATGGCTGCTGGAACAACACCCCAATCTGACCCTTCACAGACACGAGCCCTGCCATCTCTCTGCCAACTGCCATCCCTTGGCGGCTTCTCGCCTTTAATTTTAGAAAAGTCACTTGGGGGAAAACTGTGACTTTCGGTTTTTCCGCGTGAATTAATTCCTCACTTCTTATTTCTCTGCACCCTGTCCCTGAGGCCTGGATGAGGCAGGGAATGGGAGGAGCTGATCTGAGGGAAAGGAAAGGCACTGGCTGCCAGCTCAGAAGCCCCCGACTCAGCTGTGGCATGGCCCTCTTGTCCACACAGGAGCCGAGGCCCCCTGTGCACAGGCCGTTGTGCAGACACCCCTGCCAGGTCAGTGCCACAGAGCACCCCAGGCTGCCAGTCACAGCAAGCCTCCTGCTAGCTAGAATTCTGATTTCCATCAAATCATATTCTTGCTCCAAATGCCTGGGCACCTCAGTGGTCTCAGGTGCCCGGTGTGGAGGGGCCTGAGGAACAAAGGGAAGTTGAGGGAAAATGCCGGCAGAAAGGCACCGATCATAAATCACAACGTGATAATGTCTTCCAGGGAAAGTCAGTCCCGTGACACCAATATTGAGTTTTCCAGCCCGGCCTGTGCCATGAAGGCCAGACAATAGGCCATTTCTTCAAAGGCCAGAGGGATGAGCTCGCTTCTTTATCTGGACCCCTTCTCCCTTTTATTTCATTCCTGGGAAAGAGAAGTTCCAGAGAAGAAGCTTAAGACAGATTAGACAGGGAGGGCCTTACAGGGCTATGACATCATAACCGTCTTTGAAAACTCTCCAACAGCTGACCTGTTTATGTTACAAGACAGGGTCAATTTGCATCTTCACTGCGCTTTGAAGTTTGAAATGCTAATGCTCCCCCAGAACACTGGCTGGAGGACAGCAGCAACTGGACCATTTTGACTGCTCTGCCCAGCTCTCTGTGCAGTCAGAGAGGAACCTATCGGGGTTGCACTGAGCCACACAGCTGGGCATGATCAAAAGCTCTGCAGGAGCCATCAGTGAAGGAGGTTTCAAATAAGAGTCACAGTCAGGCCTCCAGCTTCTGCTCCAGACACCGGAGCTGCCTGTGTGAGAGTGTTTGGGTGTGTGAGATTGTGTGGGTGTGTTTAGGTGTGAGAGTGAGTGTGAGAGTGTGTGTGAGTGTGTCAGTGTGAATGTAAGAGTGAGTATGAGAATATATAAGTGTGAGTGAGAATGTGAGTGTGTGTGGCTGAGTGTGAGGGTATGAGTGTGTCTTGAGTGTGAGTAAAAGTGAGTGAGAATGTGTCTGAGTGGTTCATATACTCAACCATACTCATAATATGAGTATGATTGTGAAAGTGTGAATGTATGGAGTGAATGTGTGAGAATGAATGAGAACGTGTAAGCGAGTGAGAATGTGTGTCTGAGTGAGTGAATATGAGGGTATGGGTGTGTTTAGTGGAAAGAGAGTGTGACTGTGTGTCTGAGAGTGTGAGTGTATGATTCTGAGTGTGTGAGTGAGTCCAGCCCAGAGCCGCTCTCTGGCTCCCTGGGAACCCACAGTGATCACATCACAGTGAAGTTTGGGTCATGTTCACAGCAAACATCAGAAAACAGAGGCCCAGTGAAACCAACAAGATCCAGCTAGAAGCGGAGGCCATGTTCTTCCAACTACCCAGCAGTTCACTCAACCTAACTTCCGGCACCTCACTTACTTCTAAAGTGGGGATCACAGCCTAAGCCTCAAAAACTATGGAGCTGAATTCAAGGCGGCAGCAAATACTCACCAGGAAGGTCTGTGAGGGCACCAGCCCCTCTGAGAGTGGCCCACAGGTCTGCAGAGAACGTTGAGGACTCTGCCTGGAGGAGCGGAAGGTGCTTCGTGCACACCAGTTCCCTCACAATGAACAGAGCGTGCAACTGTGGTTTTCTGCCTAAACAGTATATTTTCTGTTTGTTTGGGTTTTGCAGACTGAATAGTTAGCTTTATTTTTCATTGAGATAGAATGGGCCCCTAGGACTATAAATTTTTATATATTTTAGGAGTGCAATATACCACATCCACCACCAAAATGTCAATGCCCCTCCATTACTACCCTCTAAGCCAGCATTCCTCAATCTGGGGTCCACGGCTGCCTGGGAGCACTCCAAATATTTCAGGCAGAGGGACCATGAGGAAATATGGTCAGAAGTGGGAAAACAAGGGTCCACAGTGGGAAAATCATCCCTGCACCTCTTTCTTCATCTACCACCCCTCCCCCGCCTAGGTACACTTGGTTCTGAGCCAAAGCCTGAGGCTCTCACTGGGCACCGTGAGCTCCCAGGTTGGTTTCTTTCTCTCTGACATGAGTGGGATCCTGCATGTTGGTCTTTTCTCTTGGCGTGTTCACTTAGCATGAATCACTAAGGAACCCGTCCTGCTGAGCTGTGTTCCTCTGGGAATGGACACCACCTCTTCCTTAGTCATCCGCCTGGTGTTGGACACTTGGCTGGCTCTTGGAAATAGCACTGCAGCAAACGGGTGCATGCATTATCTTTTCAAGTTGGAGATTCTATGTTCTTCAGATCGATGAAAAGAAGTGGGATTTCCAGGTCAATGAGTAGATATAATTGAGGGGGTGGGACTTGCAGATCTCTGGAGCTACTTCAGGTTCCAACTCCAGGAAAAAGGCGGCCAAGGGTTGAGCCCAGCCAGGACTTCCTCACCCAAAGCCGGGCTCCAGCCCTGGAACTGTTGCCGATGTGTTCAGAAATCTCCATCCTATTCCCCGTAGATGCAGATCCAGTTTGCATTCCCTCCAACAGCAAATGAGGCTCTTTATCTCCACAGTTCCACCAGTACTTATTGCCTTTGATCTTTTTGATTGATATAGGTTATTCTCCCTGGTGTGAGGTGGTATCTCCTTTGGTTTTCAATTATATCTCATGTGGTTTTCAATTACATTTCCCTGATAATAAGGGATAATTAGCACTTTTCACGTGACTGTTGGCCATCTTTTATGTCTTCTTCAATCTGTTCATTTTTTCCTCCCCTCCTTATCTGATGGGGTTTTGTTTGGTCTTGAATGTTGTGAGTTCCTTATGTGTAGTGGAATGATCCCTTTGTTGGATCGACAGTATGCAAATATCCTCTCGTACTTAGCAGGACATCTTCTTTATTTGATCATGAGGTTTATTTTGCTATGTAGAAATTCTTCGTTTTGATGTGATTGCACGTCTTAATTCTTGTCCCTCCGTTGCTGACAGGCTGATCTCAGAAGTCACTGCTGCAGCCAAGGAGTGTTTTGCCCTTGATCTCTACAATGCTAACACCCAAGCCTGTTTGGATTAGTGAACTGAAATCTGATCAGATATCTTCTCAGATCACAATGGAATAATTCTAGATATCAGCAGAAGACTGGAAAAGCTCCTGATATTTAGAGAATAAACACCATTCTGCTAAATAAGTATTGAGTCAAAGAGGAAAGAAAGTGAAAGAAAAAATGCTCCTGCTCACAAATTTGAACAAAAATATGATTTGTTCAAAAATTCTAATCTCTGGAGATTATTCTGCTCTGAGTTCACGCTCATACATGGTTTGAGATAGATGTACAATTTATTTCTTACACATGTAATTTCCAGTTTTCCCAAAAATTTTCATTGAAGAATATTTCCTTATTCCATTTTATGCTCTTGGCTCTTTTTTAGTATATTGGTTGTTTATATAACTTATTAATGGACTCTGAATGCAATGTTATTTCATTGGTCTATGTATCTGCTTTTTGTTCCAACTTTCATTATTTTGATTACTATGGCTTTGTAATATAGTTTAAAGTTGGGGCGGGAGGAAATGTAGTGTCTCCAATCTTTCCTTGGGATTTATTTGGTTATTCAAGATCATTTTCATCCCATATAAATCTTAGTAATATTTGCTCAATATCCTTAAAAATGTCACTGAAATTTTAATCAGGATTATATTCAATCTGTATGAGACTTTGTGAATAATGGGTATTCTTAAAACATTAATTCTTCCAATCGATGACCATGGAATATTTTCCCATTTCCTTGTGTCTTCTATTTCATTTAACAAAGTCTTTCAGTTTTGAATGGGCAGTTCTTTCACCTCCTTTGTTAAAATGATTCTTAGGCACTTAATCCCTTTGATGTGATTATAACTGGTATATTCTTGATTTCGTTCTCTTCTATTTTGATTTCATATAAAAACAAAGCAGCTTTTCTATGCTGATTTTGTAGCCTGCCACTTTTCCATGTTTGTCTATTGTTTCTACTAGTCTTTTGCTGGAGTCTTTGGGATTTACTATGACTATTATCATGACATCTGCAATCAGTGATAGTTTAGTTTCTTTTCTGATTTGGATCACTTTTATTTCTTTTCCTTGCCTCATTTCAGCGGCCAGGACTTACAGCACTATAGCAGTTCATATTTTTGTTCCCATTCATGGGAAATAATTTTCTTTCCTTCTCTTTCCTCTTTGATTCAATTCTTATTTAGTAGGATGGTGTTTATTCTTCAACTGTTGGAACATTTCCAGTCTCTGCTGATATCTAGAATTATTTCATTGTGATCTAAGAAGATACCTAATAGGATTTTAGTATTTGTGATACTACTAAAAACTTGTGTTTTGCCCAAGTGATCCAGCCTTGAGAAGGTTCCAGATATGTACTTGTAAATAATGTGTGTTTGGTTCTTGGGGGCTGGAGAGACTTGTGAATATCTCTTGACCAAGGCTTGGAGCCTGGTTCCTTATTCACGGCTGTGCTGTCCCCCTCTGTGATTCCCCTCAGGTTGATGCTCCCATGAGCGAGGCTGTGGGAGTGTGCTTTGGCTGTGGATTTCCATCTGCCTCTCCTTGGTCCCCTTAATACTTGCTTCCATGCTCCATATCCGTTGTCTGGTGCACATGTGTCAGTGAACACTAGGCCCTCTGTAATCGGATGCTCTTTCATCTCGTGTGTACATGTCAGCAAGTGCTTGGGCCCTTGGTGGACCAACCCCTTAACCAATATAGTCACACCTCTGTGACTTTTCAGGGACCTCAAGTTGTGCTGAGATGACCCGAGGGTCACTCTCAGTGATGCCCTGATGGCCCACACTGAATGGTCCACCATTAGAGCCAAGCAAGGGATAATGCCTGGTTCCTGCAGTACCAAGGGCCTGCTGGCCACAAACATGGTGCTCAGGAGCCAGCAGGGCCACACCTGGCAGTCTCTGGAGCTATGAGGTGGCAAGGACAGATTTTGGGCCTTATGTATGCAAGACCTGCACTCCTTACTCCCAAGCTATTTTCCTGGTCCCTTAACTCCCTTTTTAGCTTACAATCTATTTTTTTTCTTTTTGGGTCACACCCGGCAATGCTCAGGGGTTACTCCTGGCTCTGTGCTCAGAATTACTCCTGGCTGTGGTCAGGGGACCATATGGGATGCCGTAGATCAAACCTGGGTTGATTGCATGCAAGGCAAATGCCCTACCTGCTGTGCTATCGTTCCTGCCCCACTTGCAATCTATTTTGTCTGATATAGGTATGACTGTTCCTGGCTTTTTTAGACTTCCATTTGCCTATATTATTGTTTTCTAACCTTTTACTTAGAGTCTGTAATTATCACCGAGATTCAAATTGTCTCTGGAAATATAATAAAGTTGAGTTTTGTTTCCCTGATCCATCCGCCCACCCTGTGCCTTTGAATTGGTGAACTCTGGCCATTGACATTTAATTACAGAGATATAAAAATTTACTACACTTTTCTCCTTGGATCTGGGTTTATTACAGTTGTCTGTGCTTCTTTGCTCTTCTCTTACTCTCTGGGATCTTCTCCATCAGCACCTGCGTACTTTAATATCTGCCTTTTGTGAAACAATAAGGATCTGTTTGCTTTTCTTGTTCATTTCTTCTAAGTGTTTCTCATTCATTTATTTGGTTTTTGGCCACACCTAGCAATACTCAGGGTTTACTCCTGACTTGGCACTGAGGGATAAATCCTAGTGGGGCTCAGGGGACCATACGGGGATCTAGGAATCAAACTTGGGTTGGCTGTGAGCAAGACCAACACCCTACCTGCTCTATGATCTCTCCGCCCAAAGTATTTCTGCTTTGAGGTTTCTGTAAACAATGAACATGTAAATGTTCATATTCATGGGGAACAAAACTCTTCCCCATTTTACATGAAAGCAAGTACATCCTGAGCTCATTCGAAGAGTCTTCAATATTATTTCCCTGCTGACTCACATTTTTATTGTTTAGGGATCTTGCAACATCAAAGTGGGGTGTCTTTATCTTTCTGATTGTTCAAGGGAGCCATGTTCCTCCTCGTGGTTGAGTGGGGCACTTGCTGGTTGGGATCTTCTCCATCCGCACCATGACCACTGGGCTCTGCCTTCTGGTCTGTAAAGTTCCTGCCATATAAACCTTCTGAAAAGCTTACACATGACCCTTGACTTCCTCTTGCTTCTTGCAGGATTTTCTCTGTATCTGACTTCTCCTACTTTTACTAGATTTTGTCTTGGTGTCTGTTACTTTGAGACTCTTTGGCGCTCCTGGGTCTGTGTAGTATTTTCTTTGAGTAAGATACTTCCCCCTTTGTCTTATCTCCTGAGAGGACCACGAGGCAAAAGTGGCATTGCTGCCCCAGAGAGTTCTGACATCTGCTTCATTTCTGAAATGCTTTATTCTGGCCTTTAGGAATGATTTCCTCCACTTAGTCCTCAGGCACACAGACTCAGTCCTCAGTGCTTGTCTCCCGGCTGCTGTTTGCTTCATCTCCTAGATTCTGTGGCTTGGTGACAGTCATCGTGTGCTGTGGAGAAGGCTCCATTGGGATCTCCCTGTGAGTCTGTGCCCAGGCTTTTGTCTTTACCATCCACACGGGGGGCTTCTCTGTGCTCTCACTGTGTAGAATGCAAGGAGAGGGTGTCAGGATGGAGTGACTGGTGGTAGCTATGGCTCTGTGTGGGCTGGGCGGTGGTGGTGGTGGCTGGTGGCACTGGGGTCGGCAATAATGACTACACAGGGATCAAACTGGGTCCATGGGCGGCATCTCAACATTCAAGATTCCCAGTGTTCGGGAGGAGGCGGTGCCATGAACAGCCGGCAGACCTGTGCAGTGACTGGCAGCTTTTTGGTCAGGAGTGCACACAATAGCTAAGCCTCACGCCAGGGCTGTGTGGTGGGTGACTTGAGGCTTGTGCTTGTGAGTCTTTGGCAGCCACTGCAGAGCCAAGGTCTAGTGGCCTGGCAGCACCTGAGGTTGGAAGGCCTCATGCCCTTGGCAGGGTGTGGGCACCATGTATGAGCAGTCTGTGCAGCCAAAGTTCCCAACGGAAGTCAAGGTCAGGGCCTGGAATGAAGCTCTGGTTTAGATTCTGAGCTCTTGGGGGCTTTTCCTATGCTCCATGTGTGTGTGGGGAAGGGGGCTGGGGGTGTCGGAGCAGTCCACTGCACAGTTGCCTCTCCAAGGAGGCAGGAGACCTGCAAGCCTGGGTGTGGTCAGGGAAACCACAGGAGGCAAACAAGAGGTTGGCGCTCAGGTCCGAAGAGGGGGAGTCTGGGTGGGTGGGCACACGCCCTCTGGGACCTGCAGAGAAGAAGTCTGGGTGCGGTGAGTTGGCCAGGAGGCGGGCCTGTGAGGCTACAGGCTGCTTCTCTCTCCGGTCACCCCCAGCAGTGGTCCCATGGACTGGCAGGAACGGGCTGTTTTGGGCCCAGAGAAATCTCCTAATAACAGTCTCCACCCCAGCAAGCAGCTACTTCCTAGGGATGGACACTGTCTCCTCAGAGATTTGCCTCAGACTGTCAGCATGGAGAGAGACATCTGATACTGCATCTACATGGTGATAGGTCACCACGATGGCACCTGCCAAATGTGCCATGCGTGAGGTTGGAGGGGTCACCACCGTGATGGTGTCTGCCAAATGCACCACAGGTAAGGTTGGAGGGGTCACCATGATGGTGCCCACCAGATGCCCCACGGGGAGGTTGGAGGTCACCACTATGGCACCTGCCAGATGGCCCACAGGTGAGGTTGGAAGGGGTCACCATGATTGCACCTGCCAGATGCCCATGGGTAAAGTTGGAGGGGTCACCACAATGGTGCCCGCCAGTCACCTGAGCCTGCTTGTACCCAACTGCTTTCAAGCTCTAGCCCCAGGGGTCAGGACTGGGGACTGACAGGGGGTAATCACAGCCTGTCCTGTTCCCCGGAGCCAAGAGTGATGTATCTTCCCAGCTGCAGACCGTCGCCCGTGATGTGCCTCCTCCACCGTGACAGCCTCTCTCTTGCCTGTCTGATGCTCCCCTCAGCCCTTGCTGTGGGAACATCTGTTCAGTTCTAGGTCAGCTCTATGCAGCCTATCAGAGTCTGCACTCATGGTCTCACGACTGGGGGTTGCGGTGCCTCTGCTCAGCCTAGCTGTCCCTACCCAAAAGCCCCACCCTCAACATCTGCTGTCACGATCCTGGTTACCACCAGAGGCACGGGGCTCCCCCAACCCACAGCCAGCGGTGGTCACAGAGGACCTGTCCTCCACCCAGGGCCACCAGGCCCAGTCAGCCCATTCACCTTGAGAACTGACTCCGTTCTCCTGTCCCTCAGTCACTCTCCAGTCTGCATTTCCTCCCGCCCTCCCTCGCCAATGACCCCTGAAAATACAGCAGCAGAGCCAAGCAGGAGCATGTTCTCCACGTATCTGACCTTTATTTCCTTATCGATGTGTGTTTGGAGGCAACACCTGGCTCTGGCTCAGGATCACTCCTGACCGCGTGCCAGGTGGCCGTGTCAAGACAAGTGCCCCGGCCACTATCCTGAGCTTCAGCCCTCCACTAACTTTTCAATTCAAGCAGTCTGCGATTGGTTTAGTGGTCTTTAATGGGACAAGAACCACACCCACATTGCCCACAATCCACAGGCACCCTCCTCCTTGCTCAGCACCCACGAAAAATCCCTGTGGCTCTTCGCTCTGCACTCACAGGCCTCGTGACACAGGGGAGTGAACGATGAATTATTTAACTTGCGCCTAAATATCCTCCCGGAGTTTAATCTCGCTCTGCCAGCTGGGCACCCAAAGCGTGAGTACTTCAGTGCTGCCCTGGCAGGTGAAGCCAGCAGATTTTCCTGCAGAAAACACACTCCAAAGGCTCGTCGCTGAGAGAATGGTTTGCTCCCTTTAGGGCAGCGAGGGGCCCTGAATGAAAGACCCTGCTCCTGCAGAGGAAGGAAATCTTTCCACAGCAATGCTCCAGGGCCTCCAGCAGATTAAAATTTTATGGCCCTTTCTCTTCCCTTACTAGAGCAGAGAGTGCCAGCTCAGCGGGGAGGGGTAGTGCGTACTGCCATCCCCCCACTCTGAGGAGGGGAGCTCTCACATGTAGAGGGGCCATCGGGGGTGGGGAGGCAGCTAGAAGAGCTGCAGCCCAACTCGGGAGGGACAGGCAGCTGTCATGGCTAACTCACTCCTCCTGGGCACCACAGGCCCCCATGGGACACAGGCAAAGAGACAAGCGGGTCAAGCACAAACCCCAGTGGACACGAGATACAGAGCCTTGCCCAGAGCAGTGGACGCTGCAGAGAAAGAAATGTGAAGGGTCCTGGCCAGACCAGTCACGTGCTGACCACAACCCCAGCACAGGCATCCTAGCCTGGCCACTCCTGGCTCAGCACCACTCTCATGACGGGAGTGAGCAGGTCATATGGCAGTGACTGACCACACAGCTGACAAGGCCACAGGGCACAGTACAGGCTCCAGGTGGCTTCTCCCATCGCACAGGATCCCTCCCTTGCTGGGAAAGGGACAGTCCCTTTGGCTGGTCGGTCAGTCACATGCTCGCAGACTGGGCCACAGCCTCAGGTCATAAGGAAAAGTACATGCCTGATTCCAGGGTGACTGTAGGCTGGCACCAGACCCCTGACGAATGGGGGCACATGGCTCAGACACAAGAAGGACCCCCATGTATCATGTGAAAGTCTCTGAGTCCGGACCAACAAGGACTCACCTAGCATGTAAGGCCTGAGCATCCATAATTTCAGAGCCCAGCTTCAATCAGAAGCACCCAAGATAAGGACGAAAGTGACTTTTCATTTACTTGCAAACAAAGATCAATCACTGCAGATTTAAAGAAAGTGAGAAATTACACACAACTGGTCAACACAAACGACCTTCGCTGTTGTCATGTATTTGCTTATTAATGAGTGGGGAACCAACTAGTCATTAATAAAATACAAGAGTAAAGCAAACAAAATAAGGGCCTGCATCAATACAGACTGTTCTGACAGGGAGAGGCAAATCAGAGAAATAATTTCAGATCACACTCAGGGCAATAACTGAGTAAAAGGAAGAGATGAATGTTTAGCGGCAGCAATCAGACTTCTGGGTTGTTTGATAAACCAACTAATGAAGAGGAGTGAATCACAGGAAAACATGAGCAAACATCTTAAATTTCTTGCCTATTTAGACAAAATGATCTCTCATATCATTTCTTCTGGACTTTGTAACACCCAAGCTACATGCCAGCTCTCTATCCTGCATGCTTACAGCTGTTTTCCTGAGCTGGGTATAGCTCAGCAATTAGAACACTTGCCCTGAGTGTGTGAAGCTCTGGGTTTGATCCCCAGAACCACCAAGAATAGGAGAAAATAAACTAACATGCCCAGCAGTGCTAAGGAAGGAGAGGGATCAATGAGAACTGACTCCACCATCTGCGATCCACTGCCCATGGGCCAGCTTCTGTCTGTACACATTCACACACAGGCATGCATGTGTACACCTGCATGCATGCACAAGTGCACCCCTGTGTACACACATGAACACACATACACATGCATATGTGCAAGCATGCATACCGGTGAACACATAAGTGCAGCGTGTACACATGCATACACATGTGTGCACAAGCACATATATGCATGTTTATACACATGCACACAGGTGTACACATGTCTACACACATGAACATAGGTGCACAAAGCACATACAAGTGTACATAAACACACATTTACACATGAACACAGGTATACATAGACACACATGTATACAGGCAAACATCGCACACAGGTGCATGCATGTGCACCTAAGCATGCACATGTGCATATATATATAAACATGTACACATAAGCACAAACATGTACCTACACATAAGTGTGCACAAGCACACTCAGGTACACATGCACACAGGTGCACATGCACATGATTGCACACATGCACACACAGGTGCACACATGCATGTGTGCAAGCATGCAGACACATGCACACACGCCTTGCTCTCCTGGCCTAGGCCCGTGAGTCTGGTGGTGTTAGTGCCTCTGCCAAGTGAAGCCGTGCTGTGACCCCGTGATGCCTCTGCCATGTGAAGCCCATGCTGTGACCATGGGGAGCCCTGGCGGGGACCCTGCAGCATGCCGAGGAGCAGCCTGTGAGCCGGACAGACCACTGATCCCTGGGTTCCGAGCCCTGGGCTGCTTCCAGGGCAGCCTCCATAGTTCTCTTTCAAAACTAGAAAACCCACTGCCCTCGGGATCAAGGGGGAGCCTGGACCCCTGTGAGCGCCCCTTTAGACCCCATAGATTCTTGCACTCTGCTCCCTGTTGTGTGTGCTCAGAACACCCCTGCTCGCCCTTGCTTGGGAAGAAATGTGGTCCTAAACATAAGGCCGAGCAGGAAAGGATGTTGGGTCAGGGGTCTTTGTGTCTGCAAGAGGGTGAGGGGGGTGGGGTGGGGTCTGTGGTACACTCACAGTGGAAGCATGTTGGGAGCCCCAGCAATCAAGAACTGAATTTCCATACAATCCGGGCCCCACTCTGTGAACTGACCCGAGAAACACAAACACTCATTTGAAGAGACACGTGAATACTGTGTTTGCCTCAGCACTGTTCTGAATAGCCAAGAGCTGGGGGCTCTGAGCTGCAGTGACGAATGCTAAGAGAGCAGAAGTGGAGACATGCTCAGGGGGTAGTGAAAGGAGCCTGCGTGCTGGCTGCAGTACAGCCGGAGCAGAGCAGGCTTTGCTCCACGCAATGAGGCAAACGGCAAAGACTGCCCAGCGCAATTGTGCACGAGAGTGAAGTGAAGGAAGTGAGTTAATTGAATAAAAAATACACTTCCACATGATCAGATCAATTAGTGGTTACCTGAAGGGAGGGGGCCAATGTACAGTGAAGGACGGAAATTGGATTTTTTAGTGGTGAGCTTAATGCAGCTTCTCCAGTTGTTGATTTATAATGATGCTCACCGAAGCTCATAGAAGGTTATGAGGCAATGGAGCTTTCATAAAAAAGATGTGAAAAGTGGAGAACCGAAACAGAAGTGTGAAGTACAATAAGCTTCCACAGACATCATCTAATCCGACAAGCAACTGGAGAAAGTCTAAGCCAGAGAAGCACAGCAATGAGACAAAGGCTGACGTTCCTGGGCGCCCGCGTGACAGAGATGGTAGAGTCGGCGGAGCTCACGCACGCTAGAGATCCACACATACCATGGAGCTCACACACGCACTGCAGCACTCACACACACACACACACACACACACACACCATAGAGCTCACACACACCACAGAACTCACACACACCGCAGAGCTAACACACACTGCAGAGCTCACGAATACACCATAGAGCTTCCCACGCGGCAGGGCTCACGCATACACCACAGAGCTCACATACACACACACACACACACACCAGAGCTAACCCACCTCAGAGCTCACATACACACACACACTGCAGAGCTCACACACACCACAGAGCTAACACACACACACTGCAGAGCTTAAAAATACACAGCAGAGCCCACACTATATAGATTCCACACATACCATGGAACTTACACACATATTGCAACACTCACACACAATGCAGAGTTAACACACACTGCAGAGCTCACGAATATACCAGAGCTCACACACGCTGCAAAACTCACATGCACATACCACAGAGCTCTCTCTCTCACATACACACACACCAGAGCTCACATACACCACAAAGCTAACACACACACTGCAGAGCTTACACCACAGAACACACACACCACAAAACACCACAGAGTTCACACATATACTGCAGAGCTCACACACATACCGCTGAACTCACACACACATCACAGAGCTCACACACTGCAGAGCTCACACACACACTGCAGAGCTCACACCTGCACCACACACTGCAGAGCTTACACATGCCGAAGAGCTCTCACACACTACAGAGCTCACACACACAGCACAGTTCACATACCACAGAGCTCACAAACATTGCAGAGCTCACACACACGTAGAACTAACATATACAGCACAGTAATTCACACACACACCACAGAGCTCATACACTGCAGAGCTCACACATATGCAGCAGAGCTCACACATATACATACCCACAGAGTAATTCACACACACTGCAGAGCTCACACATACACAGCAGAGCTCACACACACTAGAGTTCACACCCATGCAGCAAAGCTCACACACACAGCACAGCAATTTACACATACACACTGCAGAGCTCACACATACTGCAGAACTCACACACACTCACACACTGCACACTAATTCACACACACACTGCAGAGCTCACACATCCTGCAGAGCTCACACACATGCAGCAGAGCTCACATACATGCCACAGAGCTCACACAGCTGCAGCCTCTGTTCCATCACCTACATGCTGGTAACCATAATCCTCCACATGTACCCACTCATCTCACATGGAGTAAAGGAAATTAAGAAATTAAAGAGGTTCACACAGGCAGTGAAAGGGGAAGCCCTGACCACCACACGACATGGTCTACATTGCAGAGGTGGGAATCAAAGCTTTGTTCTTTTTATTTCTGCACTCCTCAATTTCCAGTGTGCAGGACAAGCTTGGGCAATTTGGTAACTACTAGGGGATAAAATTAATGTAGGAGGAAAAAGGATGGAAGGGAAAAAGTAGAGAGGGCAGGTGGAAAGAGAGAATGAGAGGAAACAGAAAGGAAGAAGAAAGGAAGAGAGGTAGGAGGAAGGAACAATGGATGTCCCTTGACGAAGAAGGACCCAAAGCCAGAAAAGCCTATTGGCCTATGTACCCATGAACAGGTCCACAAGATGGTCCCTGTCCCCAGGAGTACAGGAGCAGGTCCACGGGATGGTCCATGTTACCAGGAATACAGGAACAGGTCCATGAGATGGTCCATGTCACCAGAAGTACAGGAGCAGGTCCACGAGATGGTCCATGTTACCAGGAGTACAGGAACAGGTCCACGAGATGGTCCATGTCACCAGGAGTACAGGAGCAGGTCCACGAGATGGCCCATGTCACCAGGAGTACAGGAACAGGTCCACGAGATGGTCCATGTCACCAGGAGTACAGGAACAGGTCCACGAGATGGTCCATGTCACCAGGAGTACAGGAACAGGTCCACAAGATGGTTCATGTCACCAGGAGTACAGGAGCAGGTCCACGAGATGGTCCATGTCACCAGGAGTACAGGAGCAGGTCCACGGGATGGTCCATGTCACCAGGAGTACAGGAACAGGTCCACGAGATGGTCCATGTCACCAGGAGTACAGGGACAGGTCCACAAGATGGTTCATGTCACCAGGAGTACAGGAGCAGGTCCATGGGATGGTCCATGTCACCAGGAGTACAGGAACAGGTCCACGAGATGGTCCATGTACCCAGCAGCAGGTACACAATGTCCCCAGGAAAAGGTCCATGAGGTGGTCCATGGTCCCCGGAGTAGGTCCACGAGGAGCAGCTGATCATGACCAGCTCATGATCCACGAGGTCATCTATCACCCTAGGATACAGGTCCATGTGAGTGCATGACCTCAGGAGATGATAGGTCTACAGCCCCAGAACTCGAGGTGGTTCCTGGCTCCAGAAGGCCATGGTGGGAAGTTATCCATGTGCAGTGTTGGACTCTGGTTTATCAAGGAACACAGCTGTGCTCATTCTGCACATCTGGGCAAGAAGACATGGCGGGGGCAGTCCTGCCACCCTCGCATTCAGCCCGGAGGCAGATCCACCCACATGAGCTGTCCACCCTCTGATCCAACCATCAGGAACAGACGGACACTTGTCAGGGTGAGCACAGAGCTGAGCCGGGGTCTGTTCTCTAGATGCCTTTGCTCACTAGAGGTCTCAATTCACCCTGCTTGAAGGTCACTGACACCAGCACAATGAATGGACCTCACAAGCGCACACACATTCAGGTTCTCTTCCACAGAATCCCATCATTAGTGCCCGGAGTGCCTGAAGGAACCCGTGCTCCCTGTAAGGCGGGCACCCCTGAAGAACCCAACAGTAGGATCACAGCCCCCAACAGCCCCTCTGAGGGGAGGAGGGAGGGTCCAGGTTTTCAGGGTCAGACTCGTCCCCTTCAGGTCAACTCGGGGCTCCTGTGCTGACACAGCAGTAGCCAATGATGTGACTTTGGGATGGATCTAAACAGTCCCTCAATTTATAGATGCATACGCAGACATGAATATTTTAAATGCTCAAATCTATTCCTCCCAAGCAACTTCCTAAAAGGCCCTTTAAGCCCCGCTGAGTGCTCTGCAGCAGTGAAGCCCGTTACGGCACCCAGAGGGCCCCACTTCACTGCTTTCAGTGCTTGGCTCTGACTTCTGCACCGTGCGGTTACTGGAATCGACCAGAGCCAGGAATACCCTCCAGAGCAGCCCCGTTCCTTTCGGTCCAGGGAGTCACAGCAGACTTCACTTCCTCCAGATCCCTCTATTTCACAGCTCTCCTGGGAGTTGGTCCTTCTCCCAGTGGTGGAAACTGTGAGACCCTCATCCCTCTCCCCAGCTCTGCCTTCCCAACCATCTGCAGGACACCAGAGATGAACCGTCCCAGACCAGCTTTCCCACCTCTGTCCCTCCCAGATACAGAAGCAGGTTTTGGGGACAGAAGCACTGGACAAGGTCACTGCGCTTGTCGCAAGGGGGAATGGGCTTTCTCGAAGTCCCAGACTCAACCTTCACAAACTCCGAGTGAAACCCCTGTCCTTGGCCTGCAGGCGTCCAGGAGACCAGGCATCTGGGGGCCCATCAGCCTCAAACCACTCAGTTCTCTCTAGGGAGAGCTAATTCTTGACTGCCCGAGAGAGCAAGTGCTTTGGGCTGGAAGTGGTCTGGTTTCTGGGGCACCTTCTTAGCACTCACTGCAGCACTCAGACCTTATGCAAAGAGCACATGGGCCGTGGGCCAGGAGATGTGAGAAGAGCAGACAGTGGCGGGAGTCCCCTGTGCCCGTACTCCTGTCCGAGAAGTCCTTGACAGAACTGTCAGGAACTGGAAGGAGAGACTCGAATCCCTTCCTGGCCTGGACATGTGCAAGCTTTCACCCAGCAGCCACACAGCCACACAGACTCGGGTGCAGCCAAACCTGGGAACCCCTGCTCACCCTAGAACCAGGTCCACACATCTATTCAGAACTCCTCTTCAAAACTGACTAAGGTCAGTCAGATAGCAGGCTTAGCAGGCTAAGGTCAGAGGAGCCCCATAGAAGGACTCTGCAAATTGGGGCACACAGCCAGAGCTCCACACCTGGGTGGAGAGGGGCCACTGGGGGTGCGGGGTGCTGTACTCCCAGTGTGAGGCCATGGACAAACTGCAGATACACAGAGTTCATGACAATATTTCTGGGAACCCACATTTAACCAGCGGCATCTAACATAGGTGTGAAGATACAGCTGCATGTGTGATCACATGTGCTGATATGTACAGCTGTGTTTGAGCACAGGTATGCTAATACATACACCTTTATGTATTATAAATCACACATGTGTTGGTATACACACCTACATATGGGCACATGATTTGGACATTCTGTGAGAACACACGTGTCCTAATACATGTGCCTGTGTGAGCACATGTGTGCTGATACATGCAGCTGCATATGTATTAGCATTCATGTGCTTATAAGCACAAGTATGTGCTGATACAGCTACATGTATGACCACACATGTTCTGATATGTACATCTTCACATGTGAGCTGGTAGTGTAAGCACAGTGTGGCCTATCCCAGGTATTGAGTCATGCTGATGCATGTTTGCACAGGTGTTTTTCCCCACACTCGTGTCCTGTACTTGGAACCTATCTTGGCTGGAAGGTGAGGGTGAAGGTGTCAGGAATGGGGACTAACACAAAGGACACTGGGAGCTCTGGAACCCAGGAAAGAGAAGGTGAACAGCAGAGAAGATGACTGAGATGGGGACTATGGACGTGCTCTGCTGGCTGTGGATCAGAGACTCAGGGCAGACACAGGCATGGCAGAGGGTCCCAGAGATCCCTTGCAATGGGCCCAAGGATACATGGGAGGAACTGATTTGCTAATGCAAAACGGCCACAGCTGTGTGACTTCATCAGCAAACAGCCTCTAGGCGGCCTCCTCCCTACTGGCTCAGGGTCCTGTAACCAGGGTCTGTGCCTCTGCTTCTGGGCCTTCAGAGATGCCGCCAACAGAGCCCAGAAGAGCCTTAGGCTCTATCTAGAGCTTTGTATTCTTAGCTTTTTGGTTTGAGGCCACGTCAGGGATGCTCGGGGCTTACTCCTGACTTTGCTCTCAGGAATCACTTCTGGTGATGCTCAGGGAACTATATAGGATGCCAGAGATCAAACCTGGGTCAGCCGTGGTGCAAGGCAAGTGTCCTCTCCTCTATCTGGAGCTTTTCTCAGAGCCCTCAAGACATAGGGAGAAGCTGCCTCTGCAGTGTGGACCCATCTCCAGGCTCATCTGCAAGCTTCCCATAGCCGGGCCCTCCTGGGTCACTGCTGCCCTCAGCTCAGGTCCATGCCCACTGCTGGCAGCTGCCCAAGGTAGATATATGCCCACCATCACCACTTGAGATGGATCCACGCCCACCATTGCCACTGCATGAAGCAGATCCACACCCACCTCTGGCCACACCCACAGTCACCGCCAGTCTCTGCACCATATGCACCATCAGCTACTGTCCTTAGCCAGATAAATGGTACTGCCAGATGTCCAAGGCAGAGCCACACTCACGGGGAGCAGCTTCACCAGGAGGAAAGAGCAGCTATGGGGACAGATGTCATGGAGCCACGGTGCTGATCCATCGACACCGGCAGGGTTGGGACGTCACCACTCACCTCCACGTGTCAGGTTCCCCCTCCCAACTGCTTCTGGGCTTTGGTCTGAGGGGACCAGAAAGGGAAAAGGTTTAACTGGGGCTCCTGTCGACAGGGAAGAAACCAAGATGGTACATACTGTCCTCGAGAATCGAGGGCATCTCCCTCATGGACACTGAGGCCAGGGTGCCCCAGTGCGATGCTGCAAACATGCAAACTGCAGGCGAGCTCCAGGGTCAGGGAGCACAGGCAAGCCAGAGCCCATGGGGATGTGCCACATGCCCAAACACCTCTTGAGGGTTAGAGCTCCGTCTAACACAAGGCAGATGGTGGCACTGCTGTTGGGCCACCCGGCCCCAGTCAGGAAGTGAGGACAGCATCAGGGACACTCCCCATCCAACCGTGGTCAGGAGGCGAGGACAGCAGCAGGGACATTCACCGCCTGCACACGGCCCAAACCCCAAGGCCCAGTCCACTGCTGTGCACTTGCGCCTCTCTGCCGATTGCTACTGAAAGCTCATTGCTGAGGTGGGTGTGAGGCCGGCAGCCCTCTGAGCAGCTTGCTTATCTCTGCCTACAGATTGCCAACACAGCACTTTGAAAGAAAAAAGAGAATTATACCCAGATCACTGGGGATTATTTTAGCTATGGCTAGCCACAAAACTGTATTAATAATAATCACTAGAGCCTGTGTGCTATTTCCCCTAGACATTCAAACATCTTTTTATGTTCAAGGAAGGGGGGTCTGACCCATGTTAGTCCCTAGTGTAGACGAGGAAGCAGGAATGTAGCCAGTGCTGTGAGGGCACAGCACCAAGGCGGCTCTGCATGTTGCCCCCTGGGAGCTCCTCCGCCTATCCCGAGGGACGGCACTGGCCCAGCTGGTCCAAGGGAATACCCGGCCTTGAGTTCAGCCCCGACCGTGGATGGTCCCAGCACCTCACTCCGAGGCACTTGCTAAGAGCAGGAGAGGGCAAACATCTCGCCTGTGATCGAGTGATTCTTGCTCTACTGATCCCACAGAAGCCATCACGCAAGGAAGGAAAATGCTTTGGGACTCGCAGAGCACTGGGAAAATGTCAGACATGTTGCTGTGGGCTCTTTGTCAATGCTGGAGCAGAAACGACGGTAGTGAGTTGTGTACCTGAGCCTGCCAGCGGGCCCTGTGTTAGTCTCTCTGAGGCCTGACGGGGCAGAACAAGTCAGGTGGGTCCCAGAGTCTGAGGGCATAGGGTCCGGCCACACCACAAGCAACACCTGCATGGGTCTCAAGCAAAGCCGCACCTTGAGCGTACAGTGTCTGTGCACACTGCAGAGCTACAGAGCTGAACTGGGAAGCATGAGGACAGGAGAAGGACCAGGACGGAAGGAAGAGCAGAGCTGACTCTAAGTCAGGAGCCTTCCAATGTCCAGATGAGACCAAGAGGTAGCTGGGCATGGTGGGGCCTCCAAAGTGGTGATACCCTCAGGTCAGAACCTGCCACCATCCCGAAAGATGCTACTCCCACTTGGGATGTCACTGGCTAATCCAGGAGCATCCCATTTCTAGCAGGGAGGGAAGAGTTAACCAAGCTATATACCTGCATCTCTTAACCCCAATCACCGTTGGAAAGAAGAGAGAATAGAGAAAAAGAAAACAAAGCATACACAGATAGCAACACCCAGATCCTCTGGGAAGGAAAGTAAGATGCTATTTCAATGGAGGAAATCTGAATTTATAATCCTGGGTGCTTCAATCTGTTCCTTTGGAGCTTGGCTGCATGACAACTTTACTGACATCTTAAGGCGATCTGGGAGAAGTCTGATTGGGTGTATTTTTACAAAGCGAGGACCCCACTTAGAAGAGGAAAATCTTGAGAGATATTTCCTTTCTTAAACTTAAAACAAAAGTCAGCATCATTTTCCTCCTTTTTTCCCAGGAGGGCTCTGTGCATTTTTGCACAGCAACTGCCTGGGCCTGGCTCAAGCAGCCTGGATGCACACTCAGGTCGTGGCCTCTCACGCCGTGGACGGACAGCAGCTGACTCTCCTGGTGGTGCCTGCAGAGCATCTTAGCACCCTGCAGCTCAGAATGTCAGTGTCCAGGGCCACTCACCACGGTCTCCACCACCTGCTGGCTCCCCGACCAGCTGCCCTGAACTTACCGACAGCTTTTTCCATTAATATTTCAGTGTCTGGGTGGCAACGGCTGGGGAAGCCCTTTGGTCTCCATGGGGAGCAGGAGACAAACTGCACAAAGTCGTCAGAGAACTTCTTAGATCCGGCCCAGGACCACCTTCCATCGGGCTGCTTTGTGCAACATTTGTGAAGACGGACCAGCAAAGCGCTATTGGCTGGATGTGGGGGAAGGGAAGAACAAAGAGAAAGGAGAGGGAAAAGGAAAAGAGTCAGGGCCGGAGCGATAGTCCAGCGGGTAGGGCGTTTGCCTTGCACGCGGCCGGCCCATGCCGGCCCGGGATCGATCCCGGCTTCCCATATGGTCCCCTGAGCACCGCCAGGAGTAATTCCCTGAGTGCAGAGCCAGGAGAAACCCCTGGCGGGTGTGGCCCCAAAAGCAAAAAAAAAAAGAGTCAGCGTAGATCCTCCTACCTGTCCAGACCTGCAGACCACTACCAGTCTGTACACCTGTCCACAGAGCAACATGCCAGCCTCCAAGGCAGACCCGAGGTCTTCAGCCTCCCTCACCGGGGCCATGCAGCAGCAGCAGCCACTGTGTGTAGGGAGAAGCAGGGAAGGCACAGCTGAGTGGATGCAGCAGGGAGGCCTGGTCAGAGGAGGAAGGACCCACTGAGCAGGGAGGGATGGAGTGAGGGAGAAACGAGCCGACTCTGAGGCCACGGCGTCCAGCACTGAGTGGTGCTCTGACCTCTTCACCACCATCCTTTATGGGGGGGCATCCTTTATGAGACTTATTCCAAAGCTCAGGCAGCATCCCGAGAATCAAGTGGCCCCTGGGCCAGCTGCCAGGTAAGAGAAAGACCCATTTGCAGGCCCCCACAGTCTATGACACAATAGGCTGCAAACCAGCTTCCAACTGACTGGCTCATAATCTGGAAAATCCACACGCTTCAAGTCTGTCTCTGGCTTCAGAAACAGTATTTAACAAATAAACAGATCACAATGGAGTACCACGTTACTTCACGGCAAAAGAAAAGGGCTGCACTAGAACCCACAGGGGCCATGTGTGGACAAGCCACTGACCACTGACAGGGGCTGCACAGCAGGATTCCATGGGAAGCCACACGTGGACGAGCCACTGGCTTCACAAGCTCAGCCACCTTTTCTTCCAGCGAGGCTTCCTGTAGCCCAGCAGGTCTGTGAGGTGGATCCCCAGAGTCAGGGAGAGGCGGCATCCCGGATGGAGAGGAGAAGTACTGTCATCGGTCCGAGGGGCAGCAGCACCTCATAGAGAGAAACCCAGAAATCTGCTGGGACAAGCTGGCAAGCTCAGGAACATTTCAGGATGAACCTCAACACTACATGAACTCTGCAGAGAAATCAAGGAACTGCCATTTGCAGTAGCATGAGAAACAGTACAAACACTTCTAGATCTGAGAAGGCGCCAGGGACCTGCGTACTGAGAACTGTAAGACAGAAAATAAACACACAGGCAGCAATAGCTCGTGTACTTGAAGAGAAACGTGCAGAGTACTACACTACCAAGCGCCGTTGCAGTTCCAATGACGCCCTGACAAAATTCCAAAAGCATTTGAGGCAGGGGCTTCCCAAGCAATGCTCGGGGCTCCAGAACATGCTTTTAAGGCCAGTGATGTGGAGCTCCTGGAGCCCTGCAGTGCTGGTGCTTGGGGCCATGACCCCATCCTCTGAGGATGCTGGGCACAAGCTGGCACTCCAAGGCATCCCTCACCCTACAAACACACACTGTCAGAGCACGCCAAGCTCTGACCCGTGCCTGGGGGGGGTCCCCATTCTCTCCACAAGACCTGCTTCCTCACCCTCTCCAACACCCCTCCCCTTCCCCTTGGGAAGTTGGGTGAGACGGAGCGGTCATCACTCGGTGGACTGCAGCTGGGCCTGCCGCAATTGTGACCTCTGACTCTTCTCTTACTGCTGATGGAGAAACAGCCTCCAGGAGGACCCACGTAGCACAGCTAGGGTGGAACCCAGGCACTGACGTCACAGTTGGGCCGGCCGCACCACACAAGCCCGTGTCACAAACAAACAGAATGAGCAACTCTGGGCACAGGAGGACCCTGCCAGGTGGAGATGTGGCTCTGGCCTCTGTCTCACGGCAGGAAACATGCTCATAAAGAAGCATTGAGAACCAGCACCCACCGCTGAGCGTGGCTTCCGACAAAGGCATCACCTTGCATTTCATTTTACTCTTTTGGCCACAGGCTTGCAAATATTTTGTCAGGGACTAGCAGAGGCCTGGGGGGAACAAAAAGCACTGCAAGGACACGGAAGCATGAGTGACCCACAGGTTCCGGCAGACCCTGAGTGCCTCAGAACAGCTCTGAGGCGGCTTCTGTGCCATCAGTGCTAGACTCTCATGGCAGTGCTGTTGTTGGAGAAACAGTAGAACCAAGGGGAATGTGTGTCAGACTTGCCTGTTCTCCCATGTCCACACTCTCAGTCCACAGGTGCTCTTCTGGCTCTCCTGAGCAACTCGTGCTGCGGGCTGCCGACACTGCCAATGGCCTCCAGGCTTCGGGCTGCTCTGTGGAGAACAGGTGGAGATGCACAGGTTAACAGAGGAAGTGCCGGCAGGCTGAGCTCGCCAGTACTCTCTAATTACCCAGGATGCATCATGAACAGGCAGACCCGTGGGCGAGGCACCACCCTCCCCTCCCCAGGGTGAGGCACCTCCAGGCTGGCCAATCCGGTGGCTGCCCAGGGCTGTGGCTGATACCCGTGAGGAGCCGCTGCTGAGGCTTTCCATGGGGTGGGCACTGCTTTCCCCATCCCCAACCCCCCATGCACGGATTTTGAACTGACAGGAGGCATTGCGGTTGCAGAAAGGAGGTATTTTAAGAAGGCTGAGCACACTTGTGAAGTGGCAATCACTCTTCACAGCAGCTCGTCACGGCAGTGAGGGTGGTGAGGGCGGTGCCCCCCCGTGAAGACTGAGTCCCAGCCCCCACGCACAGCGGGTCCTCCGAACGGTCTTCCCAGCACTGCCCTGAGAGGGCGTATCTCTGTGGAGCAGAGGACGTGACCCTGTGAGGCCATGAGGATGCAGACGGCAGTGGAGACCTGGGGCACAGCCTCACTGTAGGGCCTGACACCCCACATTCCTGGCACTCCCATCCAAGACGCCTGTGGTGAATAAGGGACAACACCCCTACTCACAATGCCCTCCCTCTGGCCTCAGTGCCCTCTCCCCAATGACACCCAGAAGCTGAGCTCCTCCCAGAACCATTCCCAGGACCCATGGACCAGCCAGAAGGTATGTCTACAGCGTGCAGAGAAGGTTCTAGAACAAAGATCAGGAGTATTTCCGGACAGGAGCCGAATCTGTGTAAAAAGCACTGCCTTTTACAGGACCCAACAGGGCCAAAGGTGAAGCTGAGGCTTTGATGGGTTGTGGAAATCGTCAGACCAGGAGCACAGTAAATTCTGAGCTGAGGCAGGAGCAGAGAGTTACAGGCTGAGGGGTACCAGGTTTGCTCCCACAGCAGCGTGGACACCATGCCAGGGGCTCCTGGCTTCCCCGAGAGAGATACAGGCCTGGGCAGGAGGACAGGGGTCCTTGGAGGACAGGCAGGGGGGGGCTGTCACAAGGGGTGGGACACAAGCTCATCCCGGACCACTGGGGACTGCTGCTGGGCTGGTATGTCACAGGAGGGTGACTCAGCACCGGACAGTGATTCCCTCAGGACTGCCAGGCCCCTTTGGCTGTCACTGTCCCCACAGAGAAGCTGCTCGGAAGAGAGTCACCAGCAGATCCAGTGAGAATGGCCCTGGCCATCAGCTTCCATCTGAATCTTCCTGAAGCCGCAGGGCTCATGGGAGGAGTGCGATGTGGAGCCCTGGCGGAGGCCTGCAGGCAGAGGCAGCGGCTCTGGAACTTGGCTGCCGCCACTCCTCACTTCTGCCACACAGGTGCCCATGGAGGACAGATGCAGAGGAAGGCTGTGGTGTGGGCCACGGGTGCACTGAGCGAAGGGGAAGCTCTGCTGGGGCTCCTGGCTCCACTCCCACAGTCTCCCTCCTCCACAGGAGAGCTGCAGCCAGAGAAGCTGTGCCCTGGGGAGAGGAGAAAGCACAGCAAGTTAGGAATGAGCTCAGAGCAGGCCCGCCGACGCGGAATCCAGAAATCTCCGGAAGAAGGAGGAGCCGTGCTGTTTGAGCCCCGAGCCTGGTGGAGAGCGGAGTGAAAGCACGGCTATTATTGCTGCACGCTGCTCCTGCAGAGGGGCCAAGCCGCTCTCTCCACAGTGGGATAATTTTAGTCAGGCACAGTCTGGCTCTCCCCAGCCTCCACCTGATCCCTTTCTTCACGCCTTCACCCCCTGCCAGGAGGAGGGACCTGGGCCTGGTCCCAAGAGCTCCACAAACAACATCTCTACATCTACGGGGAATAAAAGACCAGAGCCAGAAGAGCCCATCGCTGGAGGAGTGATTTAATACCAACTTTCCTCACAGAAGGCCCAGGACCGGTGGTCTCAGAACTGCACATCCCACAGCCTTCCAGACCCACACTGTGCTTGCCTGGTCTCCGATCCAGGTTCTACAACTGTGAGTGCTGCCTCTGCTCAGCTCAGAGGCCCTCAGGAGCCCTCCCTGAGACCTGTCCCACGGCGCCTGTCGCACCCACACCCTCCAGGAGCACAGACTTGGCCTCAGCAGGGGTGGGGAGGGGTGCTACGAAGCCTCCCGGACAGCTGTCTGTGGGGCCCCAGTGGGGACTGTGGGGTGGGCAGGACTTCAGGCCTCCTCTCTCCGGCCTCTGCCGACAGCGCTCGTGGACACCCCAGCCCAGGCGGGCTCGGGAATCTTCCAGCCACTAGTAATCTTTTGTCAAAGTAATCTAAATGGTGATAGCAAGAAGCATTCCTGTCTTGGATGTTTCCCTGGAGCTGCAGGCCCGTGAACATCTGCTAAAGAACAAAAGCAGGATTCCTTGTGGAAAGCAGCTTCTGATCTTCATCAAAAAAGTGGCCTGAACCTCAGCACTCGGGGGACACCCTGCAAGCCCCACGTGGCACTTCCAGAATGCAAAACTGCCTGCCCTCACCCCTTGGAATTTCAATGCTCTCTGCAGCCACCAGCTAGGGGACAGGCCCTGATTAATCAGATTGTGCCCTTCTGCACCCAGCTGCTTTTTGTGAGTGAAATCGTACTGCTAGCTCACATCGCGTGAACACCGCCTTCCACTGTCCTCACGGAAATGCAGCAAATCATCAAGATGTTAACTTGCCCTTTGTGGTAATTTTCATGTATTACTTTAAATGTGATTTCACATTGAATTCACATGTATTTTTAAAGTATCTATTCCTTAAAATAAACTGACATTTGAGAAGAAAATGGTAGAAGAGTCTAAACGGAAGCAACCGTTAGTGGACGGTGCCCCAGAGGGTAAGCTGAGGCAGGTCCGAGCCAGCCCCCTCGCTCTGAGCAGCCATTCAGGATCTCTCTGTGCTCGCCCCCCCATGCACAGCCCCCCAGAACCAGAAAGAGCCAGGTCTGTGTACTGATGCTGCCCACCTGATAGAGGACTGAGATTCTCAGAAGCAAAATCAGGCTGGAGCCTGCAGCCGTCACAGGACCAGGCTCTGCACTCATGGCCTGTGAACTCTGCCCAGGGCACCTAGAGCACAGGTGATCACCTCCCACCACACATGCAGACAACCAATGAAAATACGCTGCCGAGTAATCTGTCTCTGTCGAGACCACCAGGTGCCCCACTGAAAGCTTTACTCTCAGCACAACTGACAGGTCACACATGCAAGAAAGCAGCAGAGTGACAGTGCTACTCTGACTTCCCAGCAGAGCCGCTCCTTCTCTGTTTTCGCTGATAATCAGCATTCTGGGCTGCTAACATATTCAAGAACTCTTCATCCTTTCTATAAGCTGAGGCCCAGGCATGGTACCAGGGGACTTTACTGAATCCGGATTTCATTAGCAGCAAAACAAAGACCTCAAGGATAGGAGTCATCTGCTCCTGAAGTTTTTACTTAAATAAAATCAGAATTCATAACTTTTCATCACGCATCAATACTCTGAAACACTATGGAGATGAAAACATGTCAAAAAATCCCACCAATTATAGGGATAATGATTTTTTCTTCAAATACCCTCAAAGGTAGTCCCATGAGTGTACACCTTGATTCTCTGCTTGTATCAAAGGAAATAAATACTAAGCTTGTATCCAGCCTCACCATATGTAATCTCCAAGCTGCCACAAAATGCCTTAGAACTGCTGGTTCTTGTTCTGGGAACTAGGATCTCGGCCCTGTGTGTGTAAAGGAAGGAGGATGTATTCCAGGCCTTGGGCTGGCCGTGACCCTGCTCATGGTCTCTGCCAGTTTAGAGATGCAACATAAAGTAGCCTGACTGGACACCGAAAGTGTCCCTTCCTCTGCTGCCCCTGTGCTGAGAGCCCCCTTCATGGGTCAGCTTGTGGTTCTTCTGAAGATGAAATTTGAGAGGGGAGGGCAAGGGTGGGGAGAGATTTCATGGTGGTGGTGGCGTGGTTGCTCACAGAAGGTGCCAGTGACACAAGGAGCGGGCACATGAGGGAAGTCCTGGGTACTGCGCTGGCCAGCATCTGCCCCGTGTCACTATTTCTAGTAGACTCAGAAGCCTGCGTGCCAAATCGGCTATTTACCATCTATTCCAGTTGTCTCAAATTCACTGACTGCAAGTCATGCAGGCAATAGATCAAGAAAAATTTAAGAATGGAAGGAAGGAAAGCAAGGTGGGGGAAATGCATGAGATTTTGTCTGGAAACCCATGAGGGGGAGTGGGACCACTTCTGCTAGCCCAGGGTCCCCCCCCACAGAAGGCACTGTCCACATGCCAGGAATACTGAGGAAGACAGCAGGAGTACAGGGCTCCACAACGGCTCCCAGTATATTAAGGAGCAGGGGTATAGGGTTCCGGAACACCCCCAGACCCTCAGGACAGAGGTTGTAGGGCCCCAGGATGCTGCCCAAGACCCTCGGGACAGGGGGATGTAGGCCCCAGGATATCCCCTCAAGACCCTCAAGATAGGGGTTGTAGGGCCCCAGGACACCTCAAGACCCTTAGGACAGGGGTTGTAGGGCCCCAGGACACCACCCTAGACCCTCAATACACGGGGATGTAGGCCCCAGGACATCCCCAAGACCCTCAGAACAGGGGGTGTATATAGGGCCCCAGGAAACCCTCCAAGACCCTTAGGACGGGGGGTATAATCCCCTGGACAGCCCCAAGATCCCCAGGACGGGAAAGTATAGGATTCCAGGATATCCCTGGCTTGCTCACGATGTCTGGAGCAGGAAGTGTCCATAGGAGTAAAATTCCAGAGTCCTCTGGATCAGGGACCCACTGTCTGGGTTTCTGCATCTGGGGAGCCTGGGCCAATCTGGGGAGCCTGAGTCATCTGCAGGACTCAAGGATAAGTAGGCTGAGAATGAGGCTGGGGGGTCCCAGGCTGAGACTGGGTTGGTGACCCTTGGCCCACTTCTCATGTGCTGTGCTCCCAGCCCATCCCTTGGTGCTGCCCACTCCGGCCCCTTAGGGGAGGGACATAGATGAGCTACCCAGCTGAGAGAAGGTGACTTGCTGCCTGGCTGGGTCACCCTGACCAGCAGGAAGGAATCAGGCCTGCCTTTCTGTTCCAGTTATTTCAAGACACACTCGCTGTCTAAATATAGTCTCTACGATCCATCCCTCTTAGTTTCCAAGGGAAGATCAGAGAACACTTTATAGGGAATTTTTCATCTACCAGCTGACACCTACACTGCTTTCTGCCATCCCCCCAGGTTTAAATGCTACAAACGGAGCTTCAAGAATAGCTGGTGAGACTTTATGCAGCACCACGCAGAAAGCGTTTGTTCATTCAACAAATGCAAACACTTTCCAAGTGCCCTGAAACACAATGAGGGCAACCACACAGCCAGCCAGGTCTCCAGCCCCAAACCAGAGTCTGGGTCAGAGTCTGAGGGGATGGCAAGAATCTGCCAGCGCTGTGCTCTTTCTCTGGGCTTAGGGAATTGGGAGAGAACAGGGAGGGAGCAGGAGAGACTGGAGAGCTGGGGGATGAAGGGATGGGAGGGGGAGGCAGAGGAGAAAGGAGAGGCAGGAGGGGGACAGGAGGGAGCAGGGGTGTGGGGTGCCAGCAGGGTGCAGACCTGTTCTGAGAACACTCAATGACAGGGCTAGTGTCCTTCCCTCTGTCTAGGCCCTGCACTTTGTGCCCTATATCCGTGCCCTCCCTCTGGCTCTCCTTACCTGGGCAGCTCTGCAGGGGTGTCCCCACACCCCAAGCAAGTGTGCCCTCACTGAGGCCTTGGGTATGCGAGTGAACATGCCTCTTCCTCAGGTCTGAGACAATCCTGTCTTCCCGTGCGCTAACTCTACAGTCTGGGTCATTAGAACTTCCTGGGCCACCCACCAGGCCCTGAAGAGGACCATGGACAAGACTGAGAGTCTGGCTGAGCTTCGAAGCTGCACCCTTTTGCACAGCCAGATTCTCTTTGCCCCCACTGCTATGGCTCCTCGCTCCCCACACCCTTCCCTCTGCAACTCTGCTACGGACCAAGATGTGTGTATTTACCTGCTATTCCCTAGACAACCCCCGAATGCCTCCAGGAAAGGAGTAAAAGCCATCACTGTCACTGTCACTGTCTTCCCGTTCATCATCAATTTGCTCGAGCGGGCACCAGTAACATCTCCATATGACCTTTCTCATGCAAGTAGAGCCCAAGGGCACCTGCTTGCTCCAGGAACATAAAGAGCCTCAAACCATTCCATCAGGTCATGGGAATGAGGTCTATAATTGTTCCTGGTATTTGGCATATCAAATACGACACGGGTAGCTTGCCAGGCTCTGCCGTGTGGGTAGCATACTCTTGTAGTCATCTCTAAATCCAGTATTTATTGATGAACCACGCGGCCACAATGGACTGCACCAGCCGGGCTGTGATAGGCTGGTCTGCTGGGTGGAGTTCTGACGAGGGGGAAGTCCGGATGTGGAAAATGGAGGCCTTCATGGAGTGGGGGGTCGTCTGGCTTGTTGCAAGGCTCTGTTGGGGTGGCGGGCCAGGGCTAGAACCCACCATCCCTTGCGGGCACCTCATGAGCGGCTGGGCACTATTCACAACCCTCACAGGCTGCTCAGAACATAGCAAATGCTTAATAAATACAGAAAAAATGCAGATACAGTTCAAAATCATACTGAAAAAAAACAAGAAACTGGGAGGCATCATGAGATGCCTACCTTGAATCTATACTATACATCATGAGACCTACCTTGATTCTATACTACACAGCCATAGTAATCAAAACAGCATTATACTTGAATAAAAAAGACTCTCAAACAATGGGTCAGAACAGAATATCCAGGGGTAATCCCCGCACACACGGTCAGCTAATTGTTGGCAAAAGAGTTGAGAGCATGAAACGGAATAAAGACAGCCTCTCCAACAAGAGATGTTGGAGAACTGGACAACCACATGCAAGAAACTAAAGCTGGATCCTTATCTTGCACCTAACACAAGTCACTCAAAGTGGATCGAAGACCATGATACCAGACCTGAATCTATGCAATACACTGAGGAAAATACAGACAGAAAGCTCCAATACTTGGACCTCAAAGGAGTCTTCAATGATGTGATGCCACTGGCAAAGGCCGCAGAACCAAAACTAAACCAGTGGGACTGCATCAGACTTAAAAGCTTCAGTATGGCAAAAGAAACATGGACTAAAACTAAATGACAGTTAACTGAGTGGGAGAAAATATTCACATTCAACACATCAGCTAAAGAGTTGATATCCAGGATCTATAAAAGTACTCACAAAGATCAACAACAAAAAAAATCTAAAAGCCCTATCAAAAAGTGGGGAGAGGACATGAGCAGACACTTCTCTGAGGAAGACCAATGGGTAGCCAACAGGCACGTGAATAAGTCCTCATTGTCACTTATTAGGGAGATCCAAATCAAGATGACAATGAGGTATCATCTCACACTAGTGAGAATGGCACATATCAAAAAAACAGGGAACAATCTCTGTTGGCATGGATGAAATAAAAAAGTAACCCTCATACACTCCTGGTGGGAATGTTGTCTGGTTCAACCCCTGTTGGAAACAGTATGGAGGGTTTTCAGTAAACTCAGAATTGAGCTCCCATATAACCCAGCAATTCCACTTTTGAGTATCTATCCCAGGACAGAAAAACATTCATTCAAAAGAATGTATGCACACTATTATTCATTTCAGCACTCAGTAGAATAGGTAAGATGTGGAATCAGCCTAGATGTCTAATAACAGATAAGTGGACTGTGAAGATGTGGTATATAGACAATATGGAATACTACACAGCACAGAGAAATGATGTAATTGGGCAATTCAAGGCAACATGAATGGAACTGGAAGACATTATGTTACATCAAGTAAAACAAAGAAGAAGGATAAACACAGAATAATATCACGTATATGTGGTGTTTAGAATCACTGGATGAGGGAAAGCAATGTTTTCAAGGGGAGATGCCCAGGTCAACCTTGGCACCAGAGTTCAGGGCACAGAAGGAAAGAGTAGAGGGAGAGGGAGAAGAGACAGATGAGAAATAATAATGGGGGTAGGGTCCGGGAGTCACGTACAGAGGAAATTGAGAAATGGCAGAGCCAAATATCCAAACCATAGAGTCAACAGCAATGAAACCAAGAGACCAAACAAGTGAACTTAGAAAGGTGCCTGTCAAGAGGGCAGGCTGAAGGTGGAGCGGAAGCAGAGATGGGAGGCACCCTGGAACACTGGCTGCGGGGAGGTGCTGCAGTATTGTGTGTACAAAACTCAACTATAAAAGGACTTTGTAACTCATGGTGCTTTAATTTTTTAAATGTTAAAAAAGGGGGAAGAATGTAGACATAGTTCAGAGGAGAGACTGCATTATTGCATCCTGACCCCACTGACAGGCTCCGTCAGGCCAACCACCCAAGGGGGCGGTCCTGCACCTCCATTAGTCCCTTGGTCCTCATGTTATCAGAATGGAGGAGCAGTGGAGGAGCACACACACTTACGCTTGACTTGATCACTTGATCACTTGACATCCTGTTATTTGTCGATTTGCTCCAGCAGGCGCCAGTAACGTTTCCATTTGACCCTATCACATGCCAGTGTAGCCCAATGGCATCTGGTTGCTTCAGGAATACAAAGAGCCTCAAACCATTTGTTCAGGATCTTGACGAAGAAGTCTGACCATCTCGTAGGTGGGCGACCACATGATCTTTTGACTTCCCGGGATCCAGTCAGTAATGGCTCTAATCCAGCAGTCGTCTCCAAATCGCATTACATGTCCAGTCCATCTGATTTTCGATGGCTTGGCAAACGAGACAGCATCCCTGACTCTCAGTCGTCAACGGAGGTGAGAACTCTGGATTCCTTCTCTCACTTGAGTGAGGTGTGATATTCCAAGCATAGCTCTTTCAATTCCTCTTTGGGAGCCCGAATAGCGTCCTCATCCTGCTTTCATAGGGCCCAGGTCTCTAAGGCATATGTTAATGCAGGGAGAATGGTGGAGTCGAAGAGATGTGCCTGGAGCTGGAGAACAAAAGAAAGAACGCATACACTTAATCTCTCAAAAAATGTCATCTGCTCCAACAACCCCCATTTAAGGGTTATCTGGGTGCTCCAAAACCTCCCAGTATTGCTTGTTCCCAAGTCTTGAACTGTGACTTCTTAAAAAACCGTAACAGGGGGCCAGTGATCCTGGCAGAGGCCAGGAGCACAAGTCTGTGTGCCTGTGCTGTTCTGATGTCCCTGAGCACTGGACCTGACAGGCACCATCCTCTCCCCAACACTGGATCCTGTTTCCATCTGGATTAGTGCAGATTGGCGTGGAGTGGCCCCTGGGCCCACTAAGCAGAGGCCCCCCTGAAAAACAGAATGAACCAGAACAACACATGGAAATGCAATGCAAATGAGAGGGTGGAAGAGGGAGGGAGAGAGAGAAAGGGAGAGACAACAGGAAGAGGGAAGGAGGGAGGGGGAGAGGGAGGAGCGAAGGAGGGAGGGAGAGGGAGAGATCCTGCCCATGGATTCACTCACCCTGGAAATAAAGGATCTCCAGCAGGCTGCTGGCTAGCATGCAGAGCCCTGTCTGCTACACACTTTCAAGCAGGCTCTAAGGACAAGAACCAAGAGCATTGATGATTCAGTCGGAAATGGATGCAGCAGAGGGATGCAGACCCGCTGTGCTAAAGCAGAGTCTTTAGCGCATGTTTCTTAGTGGAACAGGGGCCCAGTAATGTGTGCCCTAAAACTTCTGTCTGGGTCAGTGTGTGCCTTTAAACCTCTACTGGGCACTTTGGCTGGAGACATCGGCTGGAGCGCATGGCCTAAAGAGCTAGAGGTCTTGGAACTTCCATTATCTTAGACTGCAGTAGCAGAGCTTGTTTTATTGGTATTAGTAAAAGCCTTTGGAACTGCCTGGACTCCATTCCCCGCCGGCTTCTGAGTTGCTGCCCTGCTGTGGCGCATCCAGGACCACGTCGCTGCGCTCTGGGACCGAAACCCGCCGAGGACACCTGCTTGCGGGGAACCGGGGCTGTGTTCGTGGTTTTTTGTTCATTGACTGGAGGGGACAGTCACTGGCCGCAACGTGACCAAGGAACCGACGAACCCCAATACTGTTGGAGACCCCAGACAGCCCCAACATCTGGTGCTTGAACAACAATACTTGAATGAGTCGGCTTGTTATACTCTCTGAAGTGTTCCTAGAAAGGGAAGGCACACTCCCGGTGGAGACACACACTCGCCTGAACGCCTCCCCAGGACCCAGGACCAATACTCTAGAAAGGGAAGACATGCACCTGGTGAAGACTCGCTCTCAATGCGAAAAGTCTCCCAAAGACCAATACTCTAGAAAGGGAAGACATGCACCCGTGAAGACTCACTCTCAACATGAAAGCCTCCCAAAGACCAATACTCTAGAAAGGGAAGACATGCACCCGGTGAAGACTTGCTGTCAACGTGAAAGCCATCCCAGGACCAATACTCTAGAAAGGGAAGACACTCTCTTTGTGGGAGACAGATTCTGAATCTGAAAACCTCCCCAGGGCTAATACTTCCAAACCAGTGAGAACCCCACCTACCGTGACCAGGCACCAGGGACCCTATAGCATCCTCTATGATCATTTAAGGAATAATAAGCATCCAGCCCGTAGAGGCTTACAGATAGACGACTTGACTTCATTAAAGAGGTCTGTATGTTGTTTGGACCAACATCCGTGTTCTGGATTGATTATTTTACTGAATGGAGTAAAAAAGAATTCTGGATGCTTCAGGATTTTCAGGTCGTTGCTAAAACTTGCCTAACATCTTTTCAATATATGCAGTGGCAAATGCAGTACAGTGAAGAGGTTAAGATGAAATTTTGAACACCCTCTAATCCATTCTCGGTGTAGAGATGCAGGGATTCATTTAACCTATGATATGCTGATAGGTGAAGGAGAGTGGAAGGATAAAAGAAAACAAGCTAACTTGCCCAATGCCATTTTAACTTATATTCATGAGGCAGCGTTGGGGGCTTGGGAACAGGTTGATGCTCATACCAGATTTCAAGGAAGCTTCACAAAGATATTTCAGGGACCTACAGAGAGATATTTGGATTTTTTGGTAAGATTGAAGGATACACTTTACAGACAGGTTAAAGATCAAGACGCCCGGAAACACATTGAAAGGATATTAGCCTTTGAGAATGCCAATGAGGATTGTCAGGCCATCTTGCGTCCTATTAAAGAGTCAGAGGACCTCATCGGGTATTTAAAAGCATGTTGGAATGTCAGCACAGTTACTCATAAGACACATGTACATGGTATGGAGGCAATAGAGATACAGGGTCAGGAGAATAGGGATGGATCAGACAACCCTAGCAGGAGAGACAGAATTCCTAGCAAGTCCCCTGCAGAAGACGCAGAACTCCCTGTCCAAGGGGACCACCTGGACCTTGTCCGAGGTGCCAGATGGGAAATCACTGGGCTAAAGACTGTCCTTCGTCTCAGAGGAACTGGAGGTGGAGCCAGTCCCAGGCTTCACAAACACAGATTAGTTGCTTTAATTGTGGCAAAAGTAGGACACATTGCTAGAAATTGCTGGAATCCTCCTAGTAATGCCAACTTAGGATGGCTGTCCAATATCCCTTTTTAGGACACGCGTGACATGGGGCCAGATGCAGGCTTTGCAGAATCAGGAAACATTCCACCTTTCCTGGCCATGGAACCTGGGCAGGGGGCCAGCCCCAGGCTCTGCAGAACCAGGGGATACTCCCATCTCTTTTACTCGTCCACTACACAACCCTCCCTCCTTCCCCCATCAATATGCTACAGCGGGAGTGCTACTTTGGACGTCCCATGCTCTGGGACCATTAATACTACTGGTTCAGTGTCCTTAGAAGTTAAAAACTGGAAGAAAATAAAAGGACCTGTCCTACCAGGCGCTATAGGCTTAATTCTTGGGAGAAGCAGTCTCTTCTTGTGTTCAATTAGAGGATGATCAACCAATTTATGAAGTTTTGGAACTTGATTCTATCAGTCATTTTAAAAAATCCTGCAATCAGTATGGCATTGTCTTCCTTTTGTATTAAGTTTCTGTCTGACCATTGGTGGTGGGAGATGGACACTGGTGGAGGGATGGGGTGCTGGAACACTGTATGACCAAAACCCAAATATGAACATCTTTGTAATTGTATATCTCACGGTGGTATAATAAAATACTTATTTAAAAAAAAAAACCTCTACTGGGATCCCTCATCACCGCTGCAACCCCAGGGAAGAAAGTCACTGGCCTGTGCTAGACCAGACAATCTTCACACCCCTACCAAGGATTCCTCATGAGGGATGTGGGGGTTGGGGGGGGAGGAGATTGACAGAGACAGAGAGAGAGAAAAAGAGGGAGACAGAGGTAGAGAGAAGGAGAGAGAGCGGAGACAGAGAGAGGGGAGAGAGAGAGGAAGAAAGATAGAGACAAAAAGAGAGGGAGACAGCAGCAGATAGAGACAAGAGAGAGGGAGACAGCAGATAGAGAGACAGAAAAAGAGGAAGACAGAAATAGATGAAGACTGAGACAGTGAGAGGGAGAGAGTCAGAGACAGAGAAGGACAGTTGCAGAGAGTCAGGCAGAGACTGTAGCAGAGAGACAGAGACAGTCAAACAGAGCAACAGAGAGAGACAGAGAGAAAGACAGAGAGGCAGAGAGCAAGAGAGAGCTCTTTTGTAGAGGAGTACCAGGTGGACCTGTAAGTTCCCCTGCTCCGTGGTCCTCTACTGAATGGGTTCACATGTGGGGACTGAGCCTGCTTTCCCGTGTGAGGGCGTGCAAGCACGCGGTTTCGAATGAGCTCACAGCATGGCTGTGTCCTGGAGCTGTGGGACAGGGAGCGAGCTCTGAGGCAGCTCACCAGGGTCTGCTTGTGCCGCTCCTCTCTGAGATTCCCCAACTAGCTGCACTTAAATCTGATCACGAGAAGCAATGACTTGGGCCAAATTATCTCAGTTCTCCTTAGAAATGCTGTGGCTGATTGATGACCAAGATTTTTGCCCTGAGCCTTCAGGGAGGGTCGATATCCAACTGTCTCAGCGGCATTTCAGTTGTTTTTTTAAAGCTGTGGCCAGGCCAAGTCTGCTGTGTTTGCAGACATCAGCCTTACAGGACTGCAGACATGAATCCCCGGGAAAGACGGTCTGGCGGTGGGCTGTGTGCACCCTCGATCTCATCCAATACTGAGTACATGAGTACATGCTGAGGTCAGGAAAGCCGGAGCAGTGCTGAGCTCACACCTTGGAAAGTCACTCTGAGGCTGTCAGACTATTTCTGGGTGTGTGTGTGTGTGTGTGTGTGTGTGTGTGTGTGTGTGTGTGTTTTAAGGGAGAGTTTATGCTACTGCCATCAATCAGTCGTGTCCATTGTGTACCAAGAGCTGGAAGCCATGCCCACTGTGTGCTGATAGCTGGATACCGTGTCCACTGTGTTCCCAGAGCTGGATACCATGTCCTCTGTGTGCCAAGAGCTGGAAGTCGTGCTCACTGTGTGCCGAGTGCTGAGCACCGGCACCATGTCCCACTGTGTGCTGAGAGCTGGACACCATGTCCACTCGTGCCGAGAGCTGGATGCTGTGTCCATGTGCCGAGAGCTGGACACCATGTCCACTGTGTGCTAAGAGATGGACACTGTGTCCACTGTGTGCCAAGAACTGGAAGCCATGTTCACTGTTTGCTGAGAGCTGGACACCATATCCACCATGGTGTACCGAGAGCTTGACACCTTGTCAACTGTGTGCTGAGAGCTGGACGCAGTGCCCAGCGTGGTGCCCAGGGAAGCCCTTCCCCAACTCTCTCACAGGGAGCCAGAGCTGTGATAAGCTGAGAGGAGCAGAGCTCTCCCTAGACACATAGACACAGCTCATAGACACAAGTGCGGGGACCAGCAGGCACCCAGGCTCTGTTCTGAGTTCCAGAGCTAAGTGTAGGGAGCCGGAGAAGCAGGGCTTCTTGAACCCAGATGGGTTTGGTTTGGATCAAAACTCTGTTAAACACTTGTTTTAATAATTAGCTCATTTTGAGCCTGATTACTAATTTAATTAGAACCTCTTCCCCTTTGCAACATGCACTCCTTGAAGGAATTTTGAAATGGTAACCCAGTGTGTTAGACCACTTACTACTTCATCATGTTGGCTATTCTGATCTTAGTCACTACCTCACCTAGAGGCGGGCGGGGAGTCTGCAGTGTCCAAAGCTGGGAGTATGTAGTGTCCGCTCTGGGAGTGTGCAGTGTCCCCTTGGGAGTCTGCAGTGACCAAGGCTGGAATCTACAGTGACCAAGGCTGGGAGTATTGAGTGTCCAAGGCTGGAATCTGCAGTGCCCAAGGCTGGGGAGTATTGAGGTGTCCAAGGCTGGAGTCTGCAGTGTCCAAGGCTGGGAGTATTGAGTGTCCAAGGCTGGAATCTGCAGTGCCCAAGGCTGGAATCTGCAGTGCCCAAGGCTGGAGTCTGCAGTGTCCAAGGCTGGGAGTCTGCAGTTTCCTCCAGTCAGAACTCAGTGAGGCTCCGGATCTACGGGAATGCTGGTGGGTATAAAGTACCTGCAGATGGTAGACACGATCCTGCAGCTATCATCAAATGACACTCCGAAATAAACTTTCATCCCGAAAAGTGCCTGTTTGGAAAGGAAGTTTTCTCCTGGGTGGGAGAGAGAGGTCAGAGGTCAGGGTGCTTTGTATGTGCTGGGACCAAAGTCCAAACCCCAGCATCTCGCAGTCCCTGAGCCCTGCCAGGGTGCCTGGGCCCCCACATGGCAGGATCTAACAGCCACATCCTCAAGCCCTTGTATTGATTGAATCATCTGGAGTGGCCCTCAGCCCTCTGAACACTGCTTGGGAGGACCCGCCCCAAAGAAAGACATTCTTCTCAGATATACAGCCAACACCTTCTACCAGACCAATGGATCTGTAGTGTGGGGAGTCTGCTGTGGGTCTCAGACCCTCACTGGCAGGCCAGAGAAGCAAGCTCTTTCCCCTATCCAGAGAAGGAGCTGACTTTCTGAAGTGACGCAGGGACTCCCCACATGCCTTTCCAGCTCAAGGCCTACCAGCATGAAGGCGTGGCTACACCATACTTGATCTGATCCGATTTGATGAATATGCATCCCTCATTCTTCGCATTCTAGCTCTTTATCCTTCCAGAAAAAAATGGTATTTGCTATTTCAATTCTTAGTGCTGATTCTATTTTTCATCTCTACTTCCTTTAGTTTATCAGTATGAGAAAACATTCTAGATCATCCCGAGCCCAAGGTGGAGGAGGCTGGGGCACTCTATCCATGGAGGCTGGTGGGTGGTAGGCAGCCCCCAAGGAGACTGATGGAGAACATCAATGGAGGCTGGTGGTGAGACCCTGGTGGATGGTTGTAAGTACCCACAGAGGTTGGTCACTGAGAACACACAGTGAATGGTGGTGAGCACTTTGGTGGCTGGTGGCACCACCATGGTGGATGATGGTGGGCACCCATGGAAATTGGTGGTAAGCATCCACAAAGGCTGGTGACAAGCACCCAGAACTATGGTTGGCTGGTGGCAAGTGTCCACAGTGGGTGGTGATGAGCGTAGGCCTACGTGGTGGTAGGCTTAAGTTCTAGTATCAGAAAATAAGCAAAAAATAAAGCAGTATCTTGCCTTAGAGACAGGGGCTACATCCTGCAATGAGCATAATGGAGTCTGAGATATCTGGTAGGAAGAGCACCTAGTAGAGTGGTGGCGTCTTGGCTGCTATTTCAGCGCAATCCCACCCTTCAGCAAACAGAGACAAAGGGTATCTCTTACTTGTAAAGTATCAGCTGCATTGCTGTTCTCACTGCTATGTCCACCCCTCACACTGGCCACTTTAATTTCACTCTTGCTAACATTCCCAGGGGTCTTTGCACCAGGTGTTGTTCCTTAGATCATATATGATGCATATCAGGGAAGGTTCTGGAGCTTCCAGAGTTAAAGCCAGTGTGATCATCATGGTGTGAGCTCCTATACCAGGTGATAGGACTTCACTGAACACTCAATGGAATTCTTCCAGAGATGAGCAAGGAGGGCTCTTGGTCACAAAGACAAGGGAGGAACTCGTCCCCTGAGGGTCTTGTGTGGAAGAAGCCGACCCCTGAATCACTAGCACAAGGAACTCACCCACCCTGAGGGCCCTACAGGGAGGGAGCCACTTCCTGAATCACCAGCACCATCACTGGTTCCCTGTGGACATCACACACCATCCATCACTGGGCCCCTGTGGACATCAGACACCATCACGGGCCCTGTGGACATCACACACCATCACTCCCCTGTGGACATCACACACCATCACTGAGCCCCTGTGGACATCACACACCATCACTGGGCCCCTAAGTGGACATCACACACCATTACTGGGCCCCTGTGGACATCACACACCATCACTGGGCCCCTGTGGACATCACACACCATCACTGATGCCCTGTGGACATCACGCACCATCACTGGGCCCCTGTAGACATCACACGCCATCACTGGGCCCCTGTGGACATCACACACCATTTCACTGGGCCCCTATGGACATCACACACCATCACTGGGCCCCTGTGGACATCACACACCATCACTGGGCCCCTGTGGACATCACACACCATCACTGGGCCCCTATGGACATCACACACCATCACTGGGCCCCTGTGGACATCACACACCATCACTGGGCCCCTGTGGGACATCACACACCATCACTGGGCCCCCTATGGACATCACACACCATCACTGGGCCCCTGTGGACATCAGGCACCATTCACTGGGCTCTGGTAGACATTACAGACCATCACCGGGCCCCTGTGACATCACACACCATCACTGGGCCCCTGTGGATATCAGGCACCATTCACTGGGCTCTGGTAGACATTACAGACCATCACGGGCCCTGTGGACATCACACACCATCACTGGGCCCCTGTGGACATCACACACCATCACTGATCCCCTGTGGACATCACACACCATCACCGGGCCCCTGTGACATCACACACCATCACTGGGCCCCTGTGGACATCAGGCACCATTCACTGAGCTCCTGTAGACATCACAGACCATCACTGGGCCCCTGTGGACATCACACACCATCACTGGGCCCCTGTGGACATCACATACTATCACTGGGCCCCTGTGGACATCACACACCATCACTGATCCCCTGTGGACATCACACACCATCACTGGGCCCCCTGTGTACATCACACACCATCACTGGGTCCCTGTGGACATCAGTCACCATTCACTGGGCTCCTGTAGACATCACAGACCATCACCGGGCCCCCTGCAGACATTATAAACCATTGCTGGGTCCTCTGGACATCATACACCTTGACTGTGACCTGAGCACATGGCCTGGGCCCAAAACCAAGATGGATTCTTTCTTCTCCAAAAAGGCAGTTTTCTAATTCCCAATACACCAAAAAACCCAAGCCTAGTGCAGGAAGGAGGAGGCTATCACTTGACTTGATCACTTGACTTCCTGTACATCATCGATTAATTACTCGAGCGGGCACCAGTAACATCTTAATATGTCCTGGCACATGCGAGATAGCCTAAGGGCATCTGCCCGCTCCAGGAACATAAAGAGCCTCAAAACGATTCCATCAGGTCATGGGAATGAGGTCTATAGTTGTTACTGGTATTTGGCATATCAAATACAACACGGGTAGCTTGCCAGGCTCTGCCGGGCGAGGAGGCTATGCGCTCGGGAGGAGGAGGCTATGCAAAGACAAAACCAGCACTCATGTGCAGATCTCCAGGTAAACACAACTAGTCCAGGTCCAAACAAATTGCCCTGCTAATTGCCAGGGCTAAATCCCGCCTCTCAGGCTCCGCTCCAAAGGCACTTTTTTGAAGATGGGGGAAGCACACCTGAAAACAAATGCAACTCAGGATCTAATACAGAGGGAATAGCATATTATATATTTGACCATGAACATCATGCAACCAGAGGTATCTCTAAACCTCCACAAGGTTCATATCTATTTCAGAGTAATATTGCATGCTCTGCCTTTAGTGTTACCAAGAGTCATGTTCACTTGCCCAGGGGCAGACTAGCATGGCTCTTTGATCTAGCAGGGTTATTTACTTAATGGTGGATCCAACGCAGCCATGTTTCCTCCCAGAAAACTCTACATATGTAAAAGGTCCCTTGTGGGGGCCCACAGGAGTTATAAGGGAAATACTCTGAGGGTAGCATAGATTCATGATAAGAATAAACTGCTATTCAAAGAGTTATAAAATCAAATTTCTTCTCCAATTCTTCCCCAATCTCCTATTGTGATTTGCACAAGAAGGGATCTGATTAGCATAAGGCTCTGCCCTGAAGGCAGGCAGATGGCTTTGAGCTAGTAGAAACCCAGAGCTTCAGGACCAGTCATTGTGGTATCCACCAACAACTGGGCCCTGTGGCCATTACACACCATCACTGGGCCCCTGTGGACATCATAAACCATCACTAGGTCCCTGTGAACATCACACCCCATTTTCTGGGCCCCTGTAGACATCACAGACCATCACTGGGCCCCTGTACATATCATAGACCATTGCTGGGTTCCTCTGGACATCATGCACCATGGTTGGGCTACAGTGGACATTACACATCATCACTAGGCCCCCATGGACATTATGCACCATCACTGGACCCTGTGGTGGGGTGGGGTGAGGCATGGGACAGGAAACTTGCAGGATTGGTACTTGCACAGGTTACACAGCATGGTAAGACAAGACCTCTGAAACCCCCTGTCTGGAAAGGATGTATTTATTTTCACATTTTCTGCCCATGAGATGTTCATTCTTGAACTGCCTATCCCCTTGCCTCTATGACCCAGCTGAGTTATACCCCTTCTGATTCGCCACTCTGATTTATGTGTGCTTTCGACCACGTGTTTATTGATGCAGTCATTAGAATCGGCTGGCATACCAATCTTTGTTAAATTCTAATCTCCTTGAGAGCACAGCCATGCTTTCTCCTGGATTTTATAACTATCCAGGGAAGAGAATTGTGTGCACTCCATAGCTGCCTTGAATCAATACTTCCCTTGGGAAAATGAAACTCACAGCACACAGAAAATAAGGGCTTCTTTATTCAGTCCCTCCCATAACTTCTATCTTGTTCCTTACCTATATTTCTGTTATCATAAAATGTATTCCCGACAATTGACATTGAGAGCATAAACATTCTCTCTCTACTGAATTTGTCTTCACACATATTATGGCCTGAGCATTAATGACTTTCATGAGCACCCAACAGAAAGAAAAAATCTTCATTTGCTCCTTATGAAGCCAGTTCTCTTATATGCCTAAGTTGGAACCAAAAATAAATGGATCACTCTTTCTCAACCGTGTATGTAAATCTTGTCTTCATCTTTCTTAATGTCCTTGAAAACAAAGGAGAGAAATGTGGCTTGGAGTTGACTGGTTAACTAGTTAAAATGCTTCTGGAATGAAATTAAGTCAAGCTAAGGAGTACCAACAGATGGAATTTCAAACAGCAACATGCAGGCACATACACACACATACACGCATGGTTGCTGGCTCCATTAGCCAGGAATTAGAGATGGAAAATGAGGTACCAGATAAAGGGAAGATATACATCAATGCAATTCAAGTTTCAGAAGTAGATACAAGTGAAAACATAGGAGGAAAAGACCAGGAGTCAAAAATAAGCAAAGTAGCAACATCAAGACCAGAGAGTATGATCTCAGTGAAGAGCCAAGTGAGGCAGAGATTCAAACAGAAAACAGGAGGAGTCTGACATCGGAGGGGAGAGGGAGGTGTTGCTGATGGCAAGACAGGAGGATAAACAGGAGTGGCGAAGGCAGGCACACAGGGTACTTTGTTGGCAAGACTGGCCCTGAGTAGGTGCACTGCCACCACCTGTGGGAAGTGAACAGGGAAAGTTTCCACACAGATGCAGCAGCACACCCAGGGGCTCAGAGCAATATCACTCGTGAACACTAACAAGCCAACTCCTCACAAACAGGGGAATGGCCCAGACTGCAGTGGCTAGGACACACAAGAGACACAGCAGGGGGACGTAATGGAGGCCATGACATCAACCCCATAATAACTCTGGAAGCTAACATTGCCAAGAAGAGTGAGGTTCCGTGAGCAGCTGCAGTCATGGAGTGGCAAAGGGAAAGTAGCCACCATTCTCATGTGATGGAGCCACAGACAGGGAGACTGTGCCTGGACTCACATTGAACAGATGCTTCCCTGACAGATCTCTCAGAGGGAAGCAGGAGTCACAGTGGGAATTAGCCACACTTCCACCACATGTTCCAGAGGATAGCCTAATATTTCTTCCTGCTTGAGAAACCCTCCAGATGCATCCAAGAAGACGGGCAATGCTGTCCTCCTCAGGACATGGTCATGTTGAGGCACGCCTCACAGGCGAAGCTGGGAGCCGTGGAGGGACTGCAGAAACACCCAGAATTCCTCCACCCTGAGGTTCCGTTGTGAGCCCAGAAGACCAAGGCATACCAGCACACCACTGCTACAAGGAGGGGCAGAGGGGCAGAACCTTACCACAGGGCTTATATGGAATGCAGCCCTTCAGTGGATCAGAAGCCCTGAGAATCCTGCTCAGTCCAGGTCACACAGGACAGAACACTGTGCACACCCCAGGAGGGTACATGGCAGACAATCACGGTGGCAACTGTGACTCAGGAGCCTTATGGCACTGACAGTCAAAAGACAGGCTGTCCATGGAGGATCCCACCTGCCATGAAAGTCAAAGGACAGACCCAAGAAAGTAAGAGAAAAAGAAAGTGTGACTGTCAAGAGACAAAACAATGAATAGAATCAGATGTGCAGACAGATCTAGTGTGAGACAGTAACTCAGCATAATTATGATTAATATCCAAAGGTTGCAACAGAAAAGATCACTTGATCACTTGACATCCTGTTATTCATTGATTTGCTCTAGTAGGCGCCAGTAACATTTCCATTTGACCCTATCACATGCCAGTGTAGCCCAATGGCATCTGCTTCTGTTCAGGAATATGAAGAGCCTCAAACAGTTCGTTCAGGGTCTTGACAAAGAAGTCTGACCATCTTGTAGGTGGGCAGCCAAGTGATCTTTTTTTTAAATTTTTTATTATACCACCGTGAAACATACAATTACAAAGGTGTTCATAATTGGTTCTTGGTAATACAGTATTCCAGAACCCATCCTCTCCACCAGTGCCCCATTTCCACCACCAATGTACTCCTCCCCCCCCGTCCCCCACCCGCCTTAATAGCAGGTACCCCAGTTTCCTCTCTCTTCTCTCTCTATCTCTCTCTCTGTCTCTGCATCTCTCTCCCTCTTATTTTACACATTGTGGCTAGCCCTGCAGATATTTAGTTTATCACTTAAGTCTCTTTGTGTATATTCAGTGGTGAGTTTTAATCTGCCATTACCATTTCCCATATTTATTAAAACACTGGTATCTATATCCTATTAATGAATGCAGTCATTCTATATCTGTCCTTTTCCTTCTGACTAATTTCACTCAGCATGATAGACTCCATGCTAAAGAAACTGTGGTTCATCCTACACTCATGGAATACTACACGGGCTGTCAGAAAGGGATGAAATTATGAAATTTACCTGTAAATGGATGGACCAAGTGATCTTTTGACATCCCGTGGGATCCAGCTCTAGTCCAACGGTCATCTCCAAATCGCATTACATGTCCAGCCCATCTGATTTTCGATGACTTGGCAAACGGAGACAGAGTCCCTGACTCTGGAACAGCAACGGAGGTCGGAACTCCGGATTCCTTCTCTTTAAATATATGCAACTATATTTAAAAGATGGGGAATTCCAGTGACAGAAATGAAAGTGTCATATAAGAAAGTTATAAATGATAGCTTGATATCCAAGGTTTTCTTCAACAGGCTTAAATCAGTAGATCATAAAAAGATGAGTGAAGAAACTGAGAACTTGTAAATAGGACATGAAACACCAACCAAATGTAAGGGACTGTGGATTTAACTGTGAGCTCAAGAGCTGGAGCTGCATCTGACCATGTATTCTATACTGGCTGGTATAAATATTCTCTCATGCTGCTACAATCATCCTAGGGACTAGCTAGATCTTATCAGTATATTTGCCTGACCACGTTGGATCTCTAAGTAATTAGACGAGAGAGAAATGTTGTTTGCCTCCAAGCAAGCAAGCATGGCTTCCTGATAACTCAAAGGCTGGTATACATAACAACCATGAAGTAAAAGACGAGACTTCTGTGAAGGCTTGGAGAAATATTTAACTGGCTATAGAATATTTTTTTGGTACAGATGCATGCCTTTCTACTCTGAGATACAGTCTCAGAAGCCCCTCCTCCACTTCCGGGCATTTTCAAGGCAGATCTTGGCTTGGGATATTAACATCTCAAAGGGACTAGGTGAGGTCCTGGGAGAAATTACCTGAGGGTATTTAACCCTTGACTGCTCCCTTGGAGTGGCACAGGGATATAAAACTAGCCTGCTTCCTTTCTTGCTCTCTTCTTCTTTTTCCCTCTTCTGTTGGAAAAAACAAATTAAAAAAAAAAAAAAAAAGAGCTGGAGCTGCACGAAATACTGAGACACAAATTACCCTAGGTCTCACCAGTCTGGAAGCTGGGGTTCCAAAACGACAGAGCAAGTCTGTAAAAACACATTATTAAAGTGTTGAGGAGGAAAGAACTATACCTAGAATTATTCTGTACTTCCAAAACTATCCAAAAGAAAGGAAGGCAAAAATGAAGACTTTTCCAGACAAAAGTTGAGATCATTTCTTGCTGGAAAATTCAGACTATAATACAAAATATATTAGACAGAGATATTTCAGCAGAAGGAAGATGGTGTTGCGTAAACACATGGGTGTATGTGAAGGAAGGAAATGCATCAGAAATAGTGAAAGGAAAACTAAATATACAGATTTTTTCTTTTTTAATAAATTTTAAAGAGCCTCTGCTGCCATAAGAACAGATGGTATCGATGTATCACAGGGTTCAGAGAAGGTAAGGAGTGAAGTGATCGACCAGAGTAATATCCCAGGGAAGAAATCAAAGATTTTTTCAAAAGGTTACAGGAACCACTAGAAGAGGCTAATGTTCATGAGGAGGAGAGTGTGGAGCTGATGGGGCTGGAGGGTGAGTATGAGGAGGAGGGTGTGGAGCTAATGGGGGCTGGTGGGCCAGTGAGAGGAGGGTGTGAGCTGATCAAGGATGGGGCTCACTAGTCTTCCGGGCAGCACTCAAGGGCTTCTAGTGATGCATGAGCTGGTGCTTAGGGAACATATGAATTCTGCAACCATCTGGGGTGGGTGCATTCACAGCAGGTGCCACAGCTCTGTACTATCTGCCTGGCCCCTAATATATGACATCTGCTAAGATATGCGTCTTCATGTGTATAAATTGTGCAGAATATGAATGAGGAAATTCACACTATGACTCTGATGGTAACTGTGAGTGTGACTTTGAAGGAAATACATGCTTTGATGACTGGGTAAATTCTAGTCCTAGAGTTGGGGGTTCAGTATATGCTGCTTCAGTACTCTCAGACTCAAATTCAAGTGCTACTTAGAGCATGTTACTTGTGCTAGAGTATTTCCAAATTTTGTCTAAACAAGAAAATATAGTCAAAGACTCCAACATAATCTGGCCTGGTTTGCAAAGAACAGAAGGGAATATGGTTTCTGGAACTATAACAGAACTAGAAATTCTGTACAAATTTAGTTCAATAAAATTAACCTGACCGCCTATAAAGTGCCAGAGGCCAAGTTGTAGCTGCAGACATTAAGTATGAAAAAAATACTGTTTCTATCTCTGCAGAGCAAACTACAGAATTTAAGCATATGCTGCAAAATAATGCAAGGTTTGGGTCTGGGAGAGCCTGAGGAGAACTGAAAGGCACACCTTTGTTAACCTGAAGCTCTGGAATAGGTACAGGGGTTCATTATTCTATTTTCCACACTCATAAATATTAGAAAATTCTTGATAACAAATGCCTTTGTTTTTCTTTAAAAAAAGAAAACCTGGTTTAGAACTTTTAAATTAAAAAATTTTAATTCAATGAGGAATATGTGAACTTCTGATCAACTGTGGAAACACTAGGTAACAGTTTCATGATTCCAGAGTTCCTGACAGGCTAGAACAATGGGCTAAAGAAAAAAAGGCAAACTACAATAGAAGCAAGCAAAAAGATAAAAGGCATGCACATGGGTTGGAAGACAAAACTGCCTCAGCTGGCGAATGACATGATTGTCTACGTAGAAAATCTCAAAATGTTTCAAAAAGCCTATTAAGACTAATTAACGATCGAGGTTGAAGAATACAATGGCAATATAAAAAAGTTTAATCGTATTTCTATACAAGAACTTCCTTGGCCTGCCACGGGGTTCCATCGCAACAAAACCATGCTAAGGAAAAAAACAGCAGAGGTGAAAGTATCATAGGTGAAAATAAGTCAAGGTGAGAGCATATCCCAGGTGAGAAAAAGTCAAGGTGAGAGCAGATCATAGACTAGAATAAATAATAGGTGAGAGTATATCACAAGTGGAGAATAAATCACCGGCAAGAATGAATCATAGGTAAGAACATATCCCAAGGTGGAAAATAAACCACAGGTGGAAGAATAAATCACAGGTGAGAGTATATCAAGATGGAGAATAAATCACAGGTGCAGAGTATATCACCGTGAGAGTATATCCCAGGTGGAGAGTAAATCACAGGTAAGAGAATATGCCAGGTGAGAGTATAGCCCAGGAGGGGAACAGATTACAGAAGGGGAGTGTATCACAAGCGGAGATATATCCCAGGTGAGAGTATATCCCAGGAGGAGAATGTATCACAAGTGGAGTGCATATCCCAGGTGAGAGTATATCCCAAGAGGAAAGTGTATCACAAGTGGAGCATCTATCCTAGGTGGAGGGTTTATCGCAGTTGGAGAACAAGCCATAGGCAGAGAATGCATTCACCAGCTTTGCCTCTGCTATGAATGCACTCAGCCTTTCAACTGGTCAACATGGGCAGTAACCTCTGACAGAGCCCCACATCCACATATGACCTATCTCATTGAATTAACTAAATGCTGGATTGAGTCCAGAAATAGACACTGTGCAGTGAGACCCACAAAAGCTCTTAAGACCACTGCAAGGCACGTGTTCCCACTATCAGCAGCTCTCACTGCTCTCAGGACTGTAGACTGTGGCTCACTGGTGCTGTCCCACATCATGGGACAGAACAGACCAGATTCACAATCTCAACAGCAGTGTCTCCTAATGCTATCACTTGTAGCATCACAAGTAGAAACAAGAAGTGGGCCACCATCTGTACTAGCAGTGAATAATCAGAAACTACAATTGTTTAAGTACAACTTCCACGGCACTCATAATGAAAGATATATGTGTAAGTCATATCAAAAAGTGGCAGGTTCATATGCTGAAAGCCAAAACAGGTTAACAGAAATTAATGGTGAGGCAGAGCAGTTCCCAGATGAAAAATTAAAAATGTTGGTATGTCAATTCTCCAAGCTGATCTGTAGATCCAATGTGATCCTATTTAATACCTCTGAGTTATATCTTTCTATAAATGAGCAAGCTGATTTTAATATTTATAAACAGTCAAAGAAATTAGACTAGTGCAAACAATTTAATTATTTTAAGAGAGAAGGAGAGAGAGAGAGTGAAACACTGGAAATACACCGTAACTAATTTCCAAACTTCCTGTAAGACTATACATGTCAAAAGAGATGCTGCCAAGAGATTAGGTAAAAGCAAAACGGAAGAGAAAGTCCAGAACTAACCCCTCATGCAGTATCCATCAATGGTTAAAAGAGGTGCTCAGTGAAGAGTGTAAAGTCACTCTGACAAATAATGCTCAATTGGTCAGCCAACAAGGAACCTTCAAAAATATGAATCTCAATTTGTACCTTTCATTTTTTCACAAAAGAGGAGGAAAAAACCTTAAAACTGCAAGACTAAGAAAACATAATATCGTTGATATTGAGTTCAACATCAATGTCTTATATACCACACCCCAAGCATAATCCACAATCAGAAGCATTTGATGATTAGACCTTATGAAAGGTACAAACATCTATTCTTCAAAGAACCTGTGGAGAAAAATATAAAGCCAAGCTACACACAGGAAGAAAATATTTACAAATCATATATCCAACATGGAATTTCTATCAATCACTGTCACTGTATCACTGTCTTCCCATTCATCATCGATTTGCTCGAGTGGGCACCAGTAACATCTCCATATGTCCTGTCTCATGCAAGTAGAGCCCAAGGGCACCTGCTTGCTCCAGGAACATAAAGAGCCTCAAACCATTCCATCAGGTCATGGGAATGAGGTCTATAGATTATTTCTATCAATATTATATAAAAAGTAAGATTCAATACAAAATAGCCCAGTGAAACAGGGAGGCTTAGGAGAAAATGCAGGGGTTAAGATGCCTGTCTGCCAATCCTGATTACATCCTGACACCCTACATGGTCCCCAAGCACTGCCAGGAGATATTCCTGAGTCAGGAGAAAGCCCTTAGGACCAAGGAGTTGTGGTTTAGAAAAAGGGGAGGGAGAGATATTTGAACTTAAAATCAGGGGCCAGGGCTGGAAGCGATAGCCCAGCGGGTAGGGCTTTTGCATTGCACGCCGGCTTGTCCCAGGTTCAATCCCAGCATCCCAAATGGTCCTCCGAGCATCGCCAGGAGTAATTCCTGAGTGCAGAGCCAGGAGTAACCCCCTGAGCATGGCCAGGTGTGACCCAAAAAGGAAAAAAAAAGAAAAATAGACTGTAAAAAACATGAAATGTTTTCAATCAGCAATCAGTAGAAAATTGTCATTAAAATCAAGAGGGCCGGAGCGGTAGCCCAGTGGGTAGGGCTTCCTTGCACTGCATGCAGATTGCCTGCAGGGTTCGATCCCCCGCATCCCAAATGGTCCTCCGAGCACCGCCAGCAGTAATTCCTGAGTGCTGAGCCAGGAGAGACCCCTGAGCATTGCCGGGTGTGACAAAAAAAAAAAAAAAAAAGAAAAAAAAAAAAAAAAAAATCACATAAGATACAACTTGTAGAACAAAAATAGAATCTAAATTTCTAAAGAATTCCAACAAGATTCTAAAGAAAATGACAAGCAGTAGAAGCAGGCAGAGTCCCAGAACTGAGATGCTGCTTGCAGTTTGGGGGTGAGGGAGTCAGGAGTGTCAAGAACAGTTGGCCACTGGGAGCACACCTGCCTGCTCCTGAAGATCCCACATCATGGTCATTAGCAGCCCCACTGCACAGGCGCTCCTGAACACAGATCAGACCTGCACCTGTCCCCCACGGTCACCAGGGAACCCAATGCACAGAGCACCTGAACACAGATCCCGGCTCACACACAAGCCACACACCATTTCTCACGAGTGTTCCAACAAGGCACAGAAGGACCAACTCTTCATACCCAGCCAAATAACAATGTTTCTCAGCAATAAGGGACAAACCCGAAAGCCACCAGTATTCTGTCCCTAGGCCTTTCAATGCTGTCCACTGAGAGAGCATCACTGTCCAATGCCCATCTTCACTATCACTGAAGTGTCTCTCCTGAAAAGGCCCAACAGTTCAGAGCTCACCAGCTGTGTGTGTGTGTGGGGGGGAGGGGGTAAATAGAAAACCGCAAATGTGTGTGGGAACTGGGAAGCAAGACCCTTTTATTTTTTTTTTTTTATTTTTACAATTACAAAGATATACAATTAAAAAGTTCATATTTGAGTTTTGGTCATACAGTGTTCCAGCACCCATCCCGCCACCGGTGCCCATCTCCCACCACCAACGTCCCCGGTTCCCTCCCCCTCCCCAGCCCTCTTCCATGGCAGGTTCTTTTATTTCTTTCCCTTTCTCTCTCTTTCTCTTTTCCTTCCCCTCCAGACTATGAATTACAGAACATACATTAAAGGGTTGTCAGTGTGTATCTTTTGCCTCTGTTTAATGCTCAGTTCTAGGTTGGCATTAGTACCCTCGACAATTGTTAGCACATTGTTCCATTTTCTGTCTTACCTAGCCTCTGACTCCCACACGTTTGTGATAATTTCCACCTTTGACAAGACTTCCTGATATATGTTTCACTTGACCTTGGATATTGGTATCATAATATGTACATATATATTTATGTTATGCAGATAAATGCAGTCATTCTGTGTCTGTCTCTCTCCTTCTGGCTAATGTCGCTCAACATAATCTTCTCCATGTCCATCCATTTATAGGCAAATTCTATAACTTCATTTTTCCTAACAGCTGCATAGTATTCCATTGTGTAGATGTACCAAAGCTTCTTTATCCAGTCATCGATTTTCGGGCACTCTGGTTGCTTCCAGATTCTGGCTATTGTGAATAATGCTGCTATGAACATAAAAGTAGAGATGGTGTTTCCGCTGCGCATTTTTTGGTTTCCCAGAGTAGATTCCCAGGAGTGGTATGGCTGGGTCAAATGGGAGTTCAATTTCTAGTCTTTGGAGGAATGTCCATATTGTTTTCCAGAAAGGCTGTACCAGCCGGCATTCCCACCAACAATGGATGAGTGTCCCCTTTCCCCACATCCACGCCAGCACTTGTTCTTGCTCTTTTGAAAATGTGCCAGTCTCTGTGGTGTAAAGTGGTATCTCATTGTTGTTTTGATTTGCATCTCTCTGTTGATTAGTGATGATGAGCATTTTTTCATATTTTTTTGGCCATTCGAATTTCTTCCTTGCTGAAGTTTCTGTTCATTTCTTCTCCCCATTTTTTGATGGGGTTGTTTGTTTTTTTCTTGTAAAGTTCTACCAGTGCCTGATATATCCTGGATATTAATCCCTTATCAGATGGGTATTGGGTGAATATTCTTTCCCATTCTGTGGACTGCTTTTGTATCTTAGTCACTGTTTCTTTTGATGTGCAGAAGCTTTTTAGTTTCATGTAGTCCCATATGTTTATCTTTTCTTCTAGTTGCTTTGTTAGTGATGTTTCACCTTTGAAGATGCCTTTAGCTTCAATGTCCTGGAGGGTTTTTCCTATATTTTCTTCAATGTACTTTATGGATTCAAGTCTGATATTGAGATCTTTAATCCATTTTGATCTGATTTTTGTGCATGGTGTTAGACACAGGTCCAAATTCATTTTTTTACATGTCGCTGCCCAGTTTTCCCAACACCACTTGTTGAAGAGGCTTTCCTTACTCCATTTTAGACTCGTTGCACCTTTATCAAAGATTAAATGATCATGTGTTTGAGGTTGGGTGTCAGGATACTCAATTCTATTCCATAGGTCCACAGGCAAGACCCTTTTTTATCTTGGCTGCGGTGATGTTTATACAGTCAAGAAAATCTCTCATAACATGCGGAACTACAGAATTAAAAAAGAACACACCTTATTTTACTGTGTAGGGTCATCATTGATTTTTTTAAGGAAAAAAAATCCCAATTCCCAATTAAATAGGGTTAACTTTGTTCTATTGGACTCAAAATACAGAAACAAAGCTCATGGAATTACGTCCTGGTGCACTACCCCTGTAGAGAGACCATGGCAGCTCTGAACTCCAGGTGAGCCAAAACCTTGACATGACAAGTCAAAAGGCAGCTGGCATGTTTTGGGCATAGTGGGTTCAAACTAGGCTGGCAGTGGTGCCCGTGGCCCTGCCCTTCTGACCCCATACCCCAACAGGGGTATGTCTCTGCCTAGACTGGTGCCATGTGGCTCATGCGGTACTCTGTGCTGCTCTCCTGAGCAGCACAGGCAGCCGTGGCCCTAGCCCTCTCCCCCAGTCGGTGGCAGGTGAGCCCGAGAGCAGACAGACCCTCGGCACCAACTGCTACCACGGGATCTGGAGTCAGGAGACAGTTCTGACCATCTAGCTCACAGGCCCTGCTGCCCTGTCTGCCTCAGTCCAGGTGCCTCTCCCTGCGACGTGGTGCTCATACCACATCCTAAAAGCACCAACTTCCTTTAGCATTACACACTCCTTTAAGGAACTTCTGGTCCCTTCTGTTCCATCCACCCATAATTACTGCATTTACCAAGTTACCTGCATTTACCTAGTTCTGAGTCACTCAACATAGCTTCACCACACTCATGCACACATCAAGGACCCACTACATACATGTACACATGAAAGGTACACTGACCACACTACACACTTACACAACCACAATGCAACATGGTATGCAGATATCACAAACATGCATACATGCCAGAAATATATCCTAAACCACGTATGTGTACACATGCATACCATAGGCCCACAACATATATGTGCTCATGCCACATACACATGTGTGACATGAATACTCATGTCTACTACAGACCACACCAGGTACATGCACAGGTAAAAGGTACATTAACCACAGACCACGGACCCATGACATACATGCACAGGTACATTAATCACAGATACATCCTACAGACCCAAGACATACAGGCACAGGTACATTAACCACAGACCCATACTATAGACCCATAACATACATGCACAGGTACATTAACCACAGATCCATACTATAGACCCATGACACATACATGCACAGGTACATTAATCACACACATGCACATCCACACATACCTCATTGCATTCCCACATCACAGACCCACAACATACATGCACTGGTGCCAAGTACACAGCATGGAACACATGTGCACTCATAGGCACATTAGACCCAATAACATGCATGTGCATGTCAGGTACATTATGCACATGCACAATGCAACATGATATGCCTATACCACACAGATGCACATACCATACATATCACAGACCTGTGATATACATGACAGCTACATATTACACAGCACATATACATCACCCACCCATGCCACTGATGAACTTGTGGCAAGTACACAACACACTGCACACATGTGCATGTGGAACACCCCATCACAGACTTGTTTCTTATTTATTCTTGCCAAAAATACACTTTGATTTAAAAGCATCTCCTGGAGCTTTCTCTCATTCGCTTGGCCTCCTGGAGGGCTCAGTCTATTTGCCATGTGTCTTTCATTTGTAACACTATTACATCATGTCTCTCTTGTATATCCTTGTGTGCACCCTTTATTATATCAAGTATTAAGAAAGGATGTCATAATGGTAAGACATGCCATGCCAAACCCTCCTCATGAGAAGCACTCTCATCCCTGATTCTGCTGGGAAGGCCCCCAAATACTTCCATTCTCAAAGGGAAACAGTGCGGTCTCTTGCTTTGTTTTATTGAGCAAAAATCCTTAAGTTTTTGACCTTTTCCTTTCTATGAAGGAATTAATGTCAGCTCATGCCCTAGTTTCCATATTATTCCTGCTTCCATGTCTTTCTTACTCGTCATCCTGCCCACCTTGGGAGGGGTCCCTGGACACTCCATTCTGTAAAGAGAGACAGACCCCGGTCTCCTGCCCCCTCTCCTCCCCAAAGACCCACCTACAGTTCACCCCATCTGTCTGCAATCACACAAAGCTTTTTTTTCCTTCCTCTATGCAGCATGACTTCTGGGGAGCTATTGTGCTTACTTTCCCTGGAAGTTTCCGATTGCTTTTCTGCATTCTGCTTGACAAAACACCACTCTGCCTCGTGAATGCCAAAGCCCCATCTCTGACTGTGCCCTCAATCACCTTTAATCCTCTCCAGACATTTTATTTCCTATGGTCTTTCTTCACAGAACCTCTGACTCACTTTTTATGATATGTCATACTTGATTTTTACAATTTTTCACCAGTTATAGTTACAGAATGGATTTTGATCCAATGGATAGTTCAGTCCTACAATGTCCCAAATTCTTTGGCTTTTTTCTTCTCACCAAAAATTCACTAGAGTTCCTCATAAGAAACTGCTCTTCCAGGTGATAGGATGAGCCATAATCCTTGGCTTTATGAAATGCTCTTATTTGATCTTAAAACACCTTGGCCAAGGATTGAATTCAAGATTCAAAAGAGCTTTCTTTTCATGTAGATTTAAATGTTACTTACTATCTTCTGTTGGCTGTTGTCACAATCTCTGCATATTTGATGCTTCCTTAGTTGATAACCTGCTTGATAACTGCTGAAGAAAAGTGGCTCTTCTTCAGGAGTTCTGGTTGGAATCATGTGGTTTAGCTCGGTTTCTCAGTGAGATATGAATCTGGAGTGAGAACGTAAAGGACAAAGAGGAGACCTTTGTCCCATGCAGCCCTGTGGACAGATCTATAATCATCATCCCAGCATATTGGGAGAGGTGTCGCACTGTCGCCCCTGGGTCCTTCTCTCCAGTTATCCCCTTGCTGAGCTCTTATGTCATTTCCATGACTCCTGTGTTTTGTCAGCTTCACCAAACCATAAAGTTGAAGGAACCTAAAGCCTCTAACTCAGTGGCTTAGACACCAAGGACTCTTAAGATGTGACGTTCTGATTGATGTTTCATCTAAACAATTCCTCCTTAGGTGGTGGTAGCTGGCTCTCCACAACAGGACAGCCTAATGGAGAAACACTTGCAGCCACTTTTACTCATTTTTTAAAACTCTGATATCAGTTTTGCTTTGATAGCCTCATGATACAGAAAAGAACCCTGGGATATTTGGTTGCATCTATAGTTAGGAAAGTAAATGAATGTACTTTCAGTATGACTTTAAATGTACAGAACAGTAAAACATTCAGTTCTTTAATAAAGAGGTAACAAACAGTAGTGATAAATATTACTGAAATACACTTGGAAGTTTTAAAAAGCGCCATCTGGGATTTGGGGTTACAACTTCAGAATATTTTTTGAGTTTTCGCTCTTGGTTAAAGCCTTGCAATGTGAATGATGCATTCACTGCTATGGTCAGAGATGACGGGCCCCTCCAAGGTCCATGCTGCAGTCCCACACCCCACGACTGTGAATTCACCTGCGTTTTTATCTTTGAATTTCACAGCTGCAAACAGCTCTTTAGATCCTTCTCAAAAGGCATGTGAGGGTCGTGCTGTGACTGCCACCACGCAAGCAGAAGACCTGTGCTCACACGGTTTCTAGGCTAAGGAGAGATGACAGCATTGAAGTGTGTGCTATGTGGGGATTTCAGGAACCTGGGGCCAGGAGATGAGACCTGAGGGGGTCCAGAAAGAGCAAGAAGGAGAAACAGGTCCACAAAGCATGCTTGACTAACAACACATGTGCCAGGGCCTATACTGTAGGGACACTTTCCCTGCTAGAGGAGGATCTATCAAGGTCACCAGATTGTGTACTTCAGTAACACATAGGCATATACTAGCACATATGTGCCATATGTGCTATAATGGACCTCATTCCCTAAGAATGGAGACGTTACTGGTGCCTACTCAAGCAAATTGATGAACAACGGAAGTGAACAAGTGATGTGCCAGTGTATATATATATATATACAAATACTTGTGCATGCACACAACACACAATGCAGGACACATGTGCACATATGAACACCATACATGCACACACCATGCATGCACACACAACATAGATACGTATACCACAAATGCACACACATCAAAAAATGCACATACCATACATGCACAACACACATGGATCTCTTGGGCACAAATGACACACAGCACACGCAGGTGAGCACACACTGCCTCCGAGCCTGCTAAAGGTCTGTATGCAGTGCTAAGGCAGCTCCAAGTGAAGGTTACAGCTCCTGTCATGTCCCCCCCATGTCCACTCCCAGGAGGGGGCTTCAGGTGCTCTCCAAGGAGCAGTCCATGGGGACTCCCAGGGCAGGCAGGTAGATGGGACAGTGATGGGAGCACAGTTCCAGCTGCTGGTCAGTGACGGGGATAGTGGCAGTGGTCACAGCTTTTTGGGCTATACCACACGGGAGGCCAAGACTTGTAAAGCCAGGACTGGTCTGGGGTTAGGGACAGAAACAGGATAAGGGGCATGGTTGAGGGTGGGATTAGGGACAGGGATAGGGTCAGAGACAGAATCAGGGACAGGGAATGGAGTGAAACAGGAACAGGAATGGGGTCAGGGACAGAAGCTGGGTGGAAATGGGGCCAGGGATATGGTCAGGGATAGAAACAGGGGCTGGGATGGGGTAGGGACAGAAACAGAGATGTGGGCTGGGTGGGGAAGGAACAGTTGACAGAAACGGGAGGGGACAGGGTTGGGGATGGAAACAGGGACAGAGAGAAGGTCTGGGTCACAAACAGGGATGAGGGACGATGGTAAAACAGGGATGGGAACAGGGCCAGCGACAGAACAGGGGGCTGCCCCCAGTAGGGACGGGAACAGAGATGTGAGCTGGGTGAAAGAACAGTTGCCCGAGGTGAAACAGGGGGTAGAGATAGGGTATGGGTCAGAAATAGGGATGAGGACCAGGGTGAAACAGGGAAAGGAATGGGGTCAGGACAGAAACGAAGGCTGGGATGGGGTAGGGAAAGGAACAGAGATGTGAGCCGGCTGGGGAAGGGAAACAGTGCCTAGGCACAGGGGGCTGGCATGGGAGTTGCAGGGTCTCCCTGAGCAGGCCCAGGCCAGGGGCCCAACCCCAAGCCCCGAGGCTCCATGGCCTGCTGGTCCCAGACCCTGTCCTCACAGCCAACCCGCCGACACCTCACTGGAGCCTTCGTTGAGGACCAGCGCCCTGAGGTATGGTGCAATCCCACAGCAGATGACAAGATACACAGCTCCCTGCACAGGAACACCTCAAGAACATGGACGGAACATGGCATCGTGTGCAGGACTCACTTCTCCAGAGAAACACACTTATGGACCTACTGTGCGCAGGGTTCAGTTCTTCAGAGAAACACGTTCATCGTGGACAGAGTGTCACGCTGTGTGCTGGACTCACTGCTCCAGAGAAACACATTTACTGACAGAACATCATACTCTGTGCAGGGCTCAGCTCTTCAGAGATACACGTTCATCACGGACAGAGTGTCACGCTGTGTGCTGGACTCACTGCTCCAGAGAAAGCAGCGTTATCACTGTACACGCAATGCAGAGCTCAGATCTTGCCCAGAGAGCCACAGTTGTGTGCACAGTCCAACTTAGGTAGTCTCTGCAGACAGGATTCATAGATTACCTAGAATTCATTGGGATCCAAGTTTGGCAAAGAAGGAGTTGTCTGAGCAAGCCCATTACATGGCAGAGCAATAGGACTTCTGAGCACATTTCAAGCTTGGGTTTTGTGTCCACAAGGGCTGACTCCTACAACAGGGTTCTGAGAGGCACCAGCACACACACACACACACACACACACACACACATCACACACACACACTTGCATATAGACAGGAACAGGGGACTGACAGCAATCATGAGACATGGAGTGGTAGAGCTGTTCCTTTTTCATTAAAATATTTTTCCTTGTTCAGAAAATAGGTAAAACTTAAGTACATGGATTCTAAAAGGAAACTGATTCAAAGTCAACATTGAATCAGTTGATTCAAAGAATTAATGTATATTGAGAAGATTTTAAGCCTAGCTCTCAACTTACAACTAACCTGGGTAAATAGTCTGGCCGTATTGATTATGTGTCTCATGTCCAGGGAGAAGACAGCAACCTGGCTCATTAGGTGAAGTTACGAGGAATGAGCAATAGAGAACCGTGTCACTGAGCTTCTCCTACCCAGCAAGGAGCTCTACTCTAGAAATCCCAGAGAGGTAACGCTGTACTGTACTTACTGCTAATGTAATTTCCCTTGGTGGCCAGGATACTTTTTATGAAACTAATACTGTGAAGTATCTATGATTTTCTCAGCCTTTCGTCTGCTGTGTCATCTCTGCCTTTAACTGGCGAGAGTAAGAAATGCATTCTGATGCTAATGTTAATTATAGAAAGTGCTTTATTTCCTAATTTGGAAACCTCATAAATCAAATGTTTCATACTTAGTAGCAACACAGATGCAAAGTTGTTCATTTTACAAGGACAAAACTGAAAAGCAGCATGACCAAAAATTGGATCAGATGACTTGTTCCCAAGTTGTCTGATAACCTGAAACCCCAATGACATTGGATTTCTCAGGTACAATCTTACATAAAAGTAAATTCGGGGTTGAAGTGATAGCACAGCAGGTAGGGCATTTGCCTTGCACACTGCCAACCCAGGTTCGATCCTCGGCATCCCATATGGTCCCCCAAGCACCGCCAGGAGTAATTCCTTAGTGCAGAGCCAGGAATAACCCCTGAGCATTTCTGGGTGTGACCCCTCCAAAAAAAAAAAAGTAAATGGGGGTCTGAAACTGGAGCAATAGATTGTACAGCAGGTAAGGTGTTTGCCTTGCATGCAGCTGAGCCAGGTTCAATCCTCATCATCCCGTATGATCTCTTGAGCCTGCCAGGAGTGATTCCTGAGTACAGAGCCAAGAATAACCTCTTGAGCTCTGCCAGGTATGGCTCAAAAACTAGATAGATAGACAGACAGACAGAAGAAGAGAACAGTAGATAGAAGGAGAGAGAGAGAGAGAGAGAGAGAGAGAGATAGAGAGATAGATAGATAGATAGAGAGAGAGAGAGAGAGAGAGAGATAGATAGATAGATAGATAGATAGATAGATAGATAGATAGATAGATAGATAGATAGATAGATAGATAGATAGATAGATAGATAGATAGATAGATAGATAGATAGATAGAGAGAGAGAGAGAGAGAGAGAGATAGGAGTTAATATCTGAAGTCAGAGCTATGCTGGATGGAAAGTGCATTAAATCGACCTTCACATGGATAGAATGTGATGCAACTAACTTGAGAAGGTGTTAATGTTTTCAGTAAAGTGGCTTTTGCCCTCTCATTTTTCTTGTTATCTCTAATTGGTGTCAATGAGATCAGTGTCACTGCCTGGGACTCCTGCAGAGTCTGTGGCCAGGGCTTGGTGCACTCAGACTACAGTGCTGTGAGGCTCTGAGCTATCTCCCATGTTCCTACGCATATTCTATCTCCCATGTTCCTTCACGGGACTCTTCTGCTCCTTCATTCAGACTTCTCCAGGGATCTCCCACCACCTGGGAGAAGACAAAGGATTGCTTCTGCTCTTCCACCCAGCACTCTTTCTTACTTCTATTTTGAAGATTCCTGCAAAGGTCTCTGTGTGCTCCTCTGCTGCCTTGGTGCCAGCATCTTCCTCCCAGAGCCCACATGGTTCCACGAGACTGCAAAACTCTCCTCTTCCTATGTGGTGCAGATGCCGCAATATTATGCCAATTTTTCCAAGAAAGACATTGAGCAGTAGCAGTAAACCTTGTGATGGGACAGTCACCATGCTAAGTGTGACCTGGAGTGTCATAAACCTGCTGTGATGCTCAGGTGACCTGAAATGTCATGGATCAGTCACTATGCTAGGAAGAACATACCCATAGGTGACCTGAGTAATCTCTTGATATTATTACTGAGGTAAAATCACTTTAGGAGTTGTTTCAGATCATTCAGTACAGAGATTGTTATGATTCTTCCCCAAGCAGGGGGTCTGTGATTATGACAGAAAAGGTCATAGGGCATGTGGCATTGCCTGGACTCACAGACCAGTCCATCTGGTCCTGACTGGAGTTTTCCTCTGTCTGCCCTGGCGCATCTTCTTGCTTCCCCAGGAAATGCAAGAAGCATTGTGCTGCTGGCCTGAGTGGAGATCTGATGGTGGGGCAGGTGACCTTGGGTATTGTGTTCCTTGGATATTGTGACCAGCATTCTTCACCAGGAAAGGTGTGGCAAGGTTGTAATGCCAGGCTGGCCTGCCCCGACCGCCAGACAATTAGAGACACTCAGCTCTGACCTTGGAAGGTCCCACAGCCACAGCCAGTTGGGGGATGCTGCTCCGAGAGAGGAATAGTGGAGGTTTTCTGACCTGAACCCATGATAGCCTCTCTGGAAATGGGAATATATGAAAACAGCTCTGGGCATGCTCCCTGGGCCTGCTCTATGCACATGGAGATGAGTTCCATGCCTGAGAAATGCACCCGGAAGTCTGGTTTGCACTTCCTGTGTCTCCTTTGTGTGGGCCTGTTCTCAACACTGGGGACCCACGTCTCTGAGTGCATACTGTACTGCTGCTGCCAGGGAGGGGTGCTCAGCTCTGCTCCTTCCAGAGCCCCTTTCCTCCAAGAAAGGCAGCAAGGAAAGGCAGCGATAGTCCAGCGGGTAGGGCGTTTGCCTTGCATGTGGCCGACCCAGGTTCGATCCCAGCATCCCATATGGTCCCTGAGCACTGCCAGGAGTAATTCCTGAGTGCAGAGCCAGGAATAAACCCTGAGCATCACCAGGTAACCCAAAAAAGCAAAAAATAAATAAGTAAATAAAATAAAGGAAAAGGAGTAACCCCGAGCATTGCTGGTAGGACCAAAACAGCACTGTATCACTGTCTCCCGTCATCGTCAATTGCCAAGCGAGCACCAGTAACATTCCATATGACCTGTCTCATGTAAGTAGAGCCCAAGGGCACCTGCTTGCTCCAGGAACATAAAGAGCCTCAAACCATTCCATCAGGTCATGGGAATGAGGTCTATAATTGTTACTGGTATCTGGCATATCAAATAGGACACGGGTAGCTTGCCAGGCTGCCGTGCGGGTAGCATATGTAGTCATCTCAAAATCTAGCATTTATTATGAACGCGCGCCCAAGCGGCCCCACAAGCCGGGCTGTGATAGGCTGGCTGCTGGGGGGAGTTCTGACGAGGGAGAAGTCCGATGTGGAAAATGGAGGTCCCACGGAGCGGGGGCATCTGGCTTGTTGTGAGGCTCTGCTGGGCCAGATTAAAAAAAGACTACAGGGGCCGGAGCGATAGCCCAGCGGTAGGGCGTTGCCTTGCCGTGGCTGGCCTGTGCCGCCGGGTTTGATCCCCAGCATCCCATATGGTTCCCTGAGCACCGCCAGGAGTAATTCCTAAGGCAGAGCCAGGAGTAACCCCTGAGCAGGGGTGGATCTCGATGAGCCAGGCTGTAGGTGATCTGCTGGGTGGAGTTCTGACAAGGGGGAAGTCCGGATGTGGAAAATGGAGGCCCTCATGGAGGGGGTCGCCGGCTTGTTGTGAGGCTGGGCCGGATTAAAAAAAGCAAGCAGCGGGTAGGGCGGCTGCACGGGCCCTGCCGGCCCGGTTCGATCCCGCATCCCATAGGTCCCCTGAGCACCGCCAGGAGTAATTCCTGAGTGCAGAGCCAGGGAGTAACCCCGCGCCGGGTGACAGCAAAAAAAAAGAAAAAGAAAAGAAAGAAAGAGAGAGAGAGAGAGAGAGAGAGAGAGAGAGAAAGAAAGAAAGAAAGAAAGAAAGAAAGAAAGAAAGAAAAGAAGGAAGGAAGGAAGGAAGGAAGGAAGGAAGGAAGGAAGGAAGGAAGGAAGGAAGGAAGGAAGGAAGGAAGGAAGGAAGGAAGGAAGGAAGGAAGGAAGGAAGGAAGGAAGGAAGGAAGGAAGGGAAGGAAGGAAGGAAGGAAGGAAGGAAGGAAGGAAGGAAGGAAGGAAGAAAGGAAGGAAGAAAGAAAGAAAGAAAGAAAGAAAGAAAGAAAGAAAGAAAGAAAGAAAGAAAGAAAAAGAAAGAAAGAAAGAAAGAAAGAAAGAAAGAAAGAAAGAAAGAAAGAAAGAAAGAAAAGAAAGAAAAATCAGCAAGGATTAGTGCTGCCTAAACACCTCAGCTTCCTTATATATCAACACTTACATGGTTGATAATAAATTTTGCATCATTGCACTCTCAGAATCCTTTTGCTAATGTCAAATTTTCACAACTCCCACATTCAAATAAGCCCTAGAGTTTAAGAATGTAGGGCCGCATTTCTTCCTACTGGGTGATTCTCAAGTAAGCTCCTCTCTGCCTCCCTCACCCACCAGAGTGGTCTGCAAGCATACCTCCCTCATGTGCGCACACACCTTCACATGTGTGCATGCTTCCTTCATGTATGTGCACACCTCCTTCACATGTATTTATATCCCTCATGTGCATATCTTCCTCACATGTATACCTCTTCCCTGTTTATAAACTTCCCTCACTTGTGTGCACATATACGAAACCTGACATATGTGTGCTTGCCTCCATGTGTGTGCACACCTTCATTGCACATGCCCATGCTTCCCTCACACGAGTGCATTTATCACTTGTATAATCATATGTGCTCTCCTCAGTTATGTATGTGTACACTTCTTTCAGATGCATGTTCATTTATTCCTCACATGCATATGCTCACCTCTTTCACATATGTGCATGCTCCCTTACATGTGTGCATATCACTGAACCTGGTTAACATCAGTGTTCTATAGGCAGATTGTGATGAATATGAGCCCCTAATGTATATTTAACCTTTTACACTTTCCTGATACTTAATACATGTATTATAAATCATACAGAAAATGTAAACAATTTAAGATATAAAATTTTTAAATAATGTTCAGTATCCCAATAATTGTGGTTTCAAACTTCCATATTGCAAATAGTTTAGAACACAATTTGTACCTTCGGGAAGGCTTGTTATTAAAGGAAATAGTATATTGTAAGTGTTGTGTGGGGTCTTGCAGTTCATTGTAAGAATGTCAGCTTTACTCCAAGAGATGAGGGACTTACAGGCTTTAAAGACAGAAGGTGCATGATCTGAGTTATATTTTAGTTTTATTTTGTCTGAATTTCTAAATTTTCCCCTTCCCCACCCTTTGCTATTGTTAGGATGACTGGGGTGGGGGTCACACACTTGGTTGTGGTATCCACAGGGCATTGCACACTTAGCATGTGGGCTGGCCTAGGGTCACACTCTTGGTTGTGGTATCCACTGTGCATTTTACACTTGGCTGTGGTGCTGGCCAGAGGTTTCACTCTTGGTTGTGGTCTCCAAAGGACATCACACACTTGATTGTGGTTGCACTTGGTTGTGCAACGGGCATCATACAGTTGACTGTGATGCTTGCTAGAGTGGGTATCCCAGGGTTGGGTGTGGTGCTGGCATCATAACTGGCAGTGTTGATGGGATAGCATTGGCATCTGAGGCCATGTAGGGAACTAAACTTGCAGCCATTTCTACGCTGCTTGAATTAGTTTTGTAAGAATAATTAAGGGAGGGAAGCAGGAGCAGTCAGAAGACCAGGTAGGAAATAATCCATCAGCATGATGGCAGCCAGGCCCATTTAGAGAGAGAGGTAGAAGGTTTGTGAAGGATGGATTATGGGCATGTGGTAGATTCATGTTGCTCATGAGCAATTGGAAGGTGGTCTTGTCATCTGCAAAAGCAGGTTTGGGGAAAGTGACATGTCAGTGTGTGATATTCTCAGTTTCTCATTTGCTGAAGTTGTGATTTTGTCCATTTGTGTTCTTTATGATTCCTGATAAAGTTAAAATTATTCCCATCATCTTCTGTTTTTTGTGGGTTTTGTTTACCATATTTTTTTTCTCTGAAGTTCTTGTGTCTTGTTCTGCTCTCAATACTTTCGAGAATATCTTATGTCCTATTTCTATCCTCTCTGACTACTTGAGGACTTTGGTGTGTTTTCTGTTTTAGCTATTCATCAAATATCTTTTTTTAACTTATCTTTGAAACTCAACTTATTCGAGTTACCCAGAGTTTTCATTTCAACATAAAAACAAAAGCAGTTGTCAGTTTATCAATTTCTCATCATTTTGTCTGTTTCTGCGCACCTCCAGACTTCTTGTTCTTTTCTTCCCTCTGGTTTGACTTTCATTCTTTTTGAGTCTTTGTAGAGTAAAGGGAATGATGACCTCCTTTTCCTTTCATATCTTAGCACTTTTTACTTGATCCTATTTTTAAATGATAGTTTTTGAGGGATGGTATGACCAGGATGGTCTGGTCATTTTTTCTGTCACAAAATGTACCTCCCCTCATCTCTTCAGATACAGCCTCTGAGACCTTGGCTAGCCCCTTATATGTGTCATGTGAGCTGAGAATATATATCAACCAGTATAGACTATCTTCTTCTGGATTCACCAGCTTCTTTCAGCATATTTCAGATCTTTACTCTGCATCCTTTCATGCTTTATTTAATTTAATTATGATTACGGACATCATGCGTACACAAATTATCATGGTTATAGAAGGCGCTCTTTACCCATGCTCAAGTATTCAAACTCCTACTTCAGAATGAAGGCATAAATCTTTAAAATGCCTTTTTAGAACCTTTGCCACAAAAATATTCTGTATTGACTTTTTTTATATAAATCTAATTTTCTTTGCAGCTTTAATGCAGATTCATATACCCCTAAAATAGGGTGGTTTAGCACATTTTGAAATACATCAAATGGTATAATCTATGTCTAATCTTATTTTTTGTGTCCTTGCAGAACACTGTTATTTGTGACATGCTCACATGGGCAAGTATATCTTTAGTGCTTTCTCTCTGTGGCATAATACTTCATGTATAAATACACCCAATCTGCCCAACAGCACGCATCCTGCAGATTCACTCTGTGCGTCACTGCACAATCCCTGCACACACACATACACACACACAGAGTGAGCATTGCTGCACAAGGCTAGCAGAGAAGTATGTGTGAAGTTGTCCCAGCCATTGAGTTTAGAATGAAGATCTTCACAGAAGTGACATGAGGTTTTGGTGGCCTAGGTCCTAGCCCATATGGGCTATCATGTGCCTTCTGACCTGCAATTCTTGCTGTCTTTGTAGCTGTAATGGGTGCCAGGTCACACAACCTAATTCCCTGATCACTGTCAAGGCTGCGTCTCAGCAGACATGCTGTGCTGTGAAATGCCTCATCTTTGACCACGACCCAGTTGAGTGTCCCTCGTATTTGAAAGGGTTCTGTATATTTCCTTCACTCCAGACCACTGTGACCAAATTGTCTCCCCAGTTCTCACTTACCCTTTGCACTCTTCGAATGTTGTCTTTGAATTAAGAAATGCATTTCTTATTCTGATTTTGCTGGTTACTCTCCAGTATAACATTGAGAGGAATTCATGATGGTGGAGGATTTTCCTCGTGCATATTTTAAATGCATGAGGGGAACGTTCTCCCTTCTGAAATCCAACATGCCATCTCGTCGGTAAAGAAGGGAACAGCACCAGGCCCAGACAAAGTCAGACCCGAACACCTGAAGAATCGGCCGTCGGTACTCATCAATACACTAGCTCAGCTCTTCACACGCTACCTGTCCGAATGCAAGATGCCCTCCCAATGGAAAACCAGCAGGACAGTTCTACTGTTCAAGAAGGGAGACATTCACGACATTGGCAACTATCGCCCCATCTGCCTGTTGTCCGTCATCTACAAGCTGTTTACACGAGTCATCCCAAACAGGATTAGCAGAACACTAGATGAAGGACAACCATGCGAGCAAGCAGGTTTCGGGGAAAGGATTCAGCACAATCGACCATATCCACACAGTAACCAAGCTCATCAAGGTTTGTAGGGAGTACAAGATGCCGCTCTGTCTCACGTTCATTGATTTACAGAAAGCCTTTGATTCTGTGGAGACTGAAGCAGTCATCGAAGCCCTAGCCAAACAGGGTGTTCAAACCCAATACATCAAGATCCTTCGTGAGCTGTATTACGGATTCACCACCAGGATCTCACCATTCTATAAAGAAGTGATCATTAATGTGAAAAGAGGGGGTTCGACAGGGTGATACCATTTCACCAAAACTCTTCAGTGCCACCCTCGAGAACATCATGCGACAATTAGAATGGGAAGGAATGGGAGTGAAGATAGATGGTCGGCAACTACACCACCTCCCGCTTCGCTGATGACATTGTTCTAATAACACCAAACATTAGCCAAGTGGCACAAATGCTGGCTGACTTCGACTGAGAATGTGGAAAGATAGGTCTACAGCTGAATCTAAAAGAAAACAATGTTCATGAAGAACGAACTAGTTCCTGAGGCCCCATTCACTCTCAATGGAACAAACATCTCTGAATGCAGCAGTTATGTGTACCTAGGTCGAGAAATCAACATGATGAAAGACCTAAAACCTGAGCTGTGCAGGAGGAAGAGAGCAGCATGGAATGCCTTCAAAGGCATCGAAGAAATAGCTAAAAGGACAAGGGAGACCTCCGGCTCCTGGCACATCTCTTTGACTCCACTGTTCTCCCTGCATTAACATACGCCTCAGAGACCTGGGCCCTATGAAAGCAGGATGAGAATGCTATTCAGGTCTCCAAGAGAGGAATTGAAAGAGCTATGCTTGAAATATCACGCCTCACTCAAGTGAGAGAAGGAATCCGGAGTTCTGACCTCCGTCGCTATTCCAGAATCAGGGACGCTGTCTCGTTTGCCAAGGCATCGAAAATCAGATGGGCTGGACATGTAATGCGATTTGGAGACAACCGCTGGACTAGAGCCGTTACTGACTGGATCCCACGGGATGTCAAAAGATCACGTGGCCGCCCACCTACAAGATGGTCAGACTTCCTTGTAAAGACCCTGAAGGAACGGTTTGAGGCTCTTCATATTCCTGAATCAACCAGATGCCATTGGGCTACACTGGCAAGTGATAGGGTCCAATGGAAATGTTACTGGCGCCCGCTCGAGCAAATCGATGAATAACTTGATTCAAGTGATCAAGTGATATTTTAAACAATGATCTTAACATTTTGCCATTGAGGTATGAAATTTGCTGTTTTTATAGTCCTGATTTTGTTTTACCTGTACCATTTCTTTCCTATTCTCTCTTTCAACAGAGTGTTCATATGTTCATTTAATTATTCTGAGAGCCACAGACATTAGGAGCTTGGGGTCATCTTCGAGTGGTTCCCACACCCCTTGACTGGTGCGGATGGTGCCAGGGACTGAACTCTGACCTCTCTGTCGGTGTCCCCCACCCCACAGCTGCATCCTGAACCACTTGGTTGGACTCTTGAAAACCAGTAAGAACTTATTGTGTCTTTATTGGGATTCATTTGCTACCATTGTTTATCCCTGTTGCTGCCCTGCCCGTTTCGTATACCTGAGACCTGCCCTTCCCACAGGTGTGAGGAGAGGCCACGAATATGCAGCCTTCCTGTGCCTGGTGCTTGCAGGGGTGCAGCAGGGATGGAGATCCCTGTGTCCAGGGCCAGAAGGGGGCTGAAAGCAGCCCGGAGGTTCCAGGGCTCTGGGGGAGCAGTGGGCTGTGTCCCTGGTTCTGGTCCAGAGTGGAAGCCCCTTCTACAAGGTCTGAGAAAGAGCTGCGGAGCTGCCTTATGCATCACAGCAGGAGGCCCTGTGGGGTCTTTGCAGACTGGTACAGTCAGTCTGGGCTCTAACCACCTGGCAGTGGCATAGAGCTGCTTCCCGGGCCAGAGCAACAGGCTCGCTGAAGCTAGACATGTTTTTATCCTAGCAGCGTTAGAAAGAACTCCAATTACCATATGCAATACACTGGTTATATACAATGTAAACCTCTAGGGGTAACTCTATTTTAAACATCTTTTTATTCACCATGCAAAGCTTTCTCTGCCTCTCTTCCTCTCCAGGCTGCGTGATCAGTGTGCCATCCTGGTGGTGCCTTAGCGGGCGGTTTGCACAGGACTGACACTCAGCCATGAAGACCATGTCACAGGCAGGTGCTACCCACCTGCCCACCCATGTCTGGGTCTCTACCTGCTGCAAATAAACCTTTTATGTCAATAAAGACAAATGCACGTATATTAGAACCAGATGCTGTGAACACACTTTTGCTCCATTTGAAGATAAATTCCATGAAATGCGATTTTTAATCACAAGAATTTTCCTCTGAATAGGCCTCCCTAATGGAAATAGAAATAGTCTAAAGACAAAAGGATGATTATGTGTCTGAAACCCACCCCCAAGTTGTATTTCTTAATGAGAGGTGGCAGGTATGAAATGAGACCACAAAACTGTTGGCATGTATGACTGTCTTATTTACACTATCTCCTGAATGCAAGTACCTTACTGTGATTTTTATCTAGCAGTTAAAATCTGGGCACCCCAGTGGCATGTATCATCTTTTTCTTTCCCTTTAGCATTCTTCCTCTGTTAATTGCATTTCTGTAACTGTGCACAGGAATAAATGGAACAGCTGTACACCCAGAGACCTCTTCTCTAGAAAGAGCAGCGATGGGCTGGGTGCGGGGCTGGGTGTGGGACAGTGGAGAGTAAGGCGTGAGGGCTGGCTTCCATCTCTGGATGCTTTCGTGGCTGGAGTCATCTATCTGTCCACTTTCATTGTTGCCCTGTTTTCTATGGGTTCTCAACCATGGAACTATGCACACAATTGAACTTGACATAAATGCTTCAGAGCTGTGAGATTTCCTGCTCTATCCCAGCAATTACGGATTTATTCTCTGTGGTCCCGCAGAAACAGCTGCTCCTGGCTCTGGGTGACCAAGGGGCTGCTTTCCTGTCAAGGCTGTTGGCCTTTCTACTCAGCCTGCAACAGGGAAGCTGGGGAAGTAGAAACCTGCAGTAACTGGGATGAAGGCCTAGCTGCTAGGGCCAGAGGTCGGTCTTTGGGGCAGTGCCAGCACAGTGTACTTAGTGGCATCTCTGGGTGTTTCATGCAATTGTTGGTGCTCCTAGGTTGGTAATCATGTCATTCCTATCACAGCCTTGCTCTGTCCCCATCTTCTCTGCATGAATGTCTATGTTCAATTGCCCCCACCTTTTTTTTTAATACACTATCAGGTTGGGTTACATCAAGCCTAGTGACCTCACGTCAGTGTGATTATTACTGTGAAGTCCCTGTTTCCAACCATGCTTATCTTCTTACAAAGAGGGATGAAGACTTCCATCCGTCTGTTTTGAGGTGGGGATCTGATTTAGTTCACCACACAAAGCTGAAGGTGGATAAGTAGGCTGGGAAGGATTGCAGATACTCATTCAGTCAATAAATACTACTGATACCATCTTGAGCCACACGCTGTGCTGGACAAAAACTTGCACAGTTATTCGGGCTATGATGCAATGAATTTAGGCTGTTGAAACACAAAGCAATGTGTTGTTCAGCTATTGCCCTATAATTAATCACTATAAATTTGGTGGCTTAAAATAGCAATCTCTAATTATGTTCACGTGTCTTTGGGTCAGCTGGGGGCCAGCTGGCTCTGTCCGCGTTCTTTGGGGAGGCTGAGATTTAGGGACTATCCCTTGTTCTTGGGCAGAGGGTCAGAATACCTTGTTCTTCTGACTATGGCAGAGGGTGGGAACAAATCAGCCAAGAATATTCCTTCTCTTCATGCACTATTGGTCAAACAAGGCAATGGCCAGGCTCGCAGTTCAGAGAGCAGCTGTGATGACACAAGGCAAGGAGAACAAATCATGGAGGGTGCAGAATGGAGTTAAGTGACTGACCTGAGGGAGTGGGTATCAGGTAGACTGTGGATGTTTGGATAGATACAGATACACGTGAATAATGGATGTGTGCGTACTATTAGGTAGATAGATAGATCTTTTCTAGATATCTAGAAGATAAATCAGTTTCTAGATACCTAGAAAAAAGAGGGGTGTTGAGATAGATGGGTAGATGTAAAATTGGCAAACACAGCAGCTAGTCCAAAGCCCCTGACTCTTAATATAGTGGGCAGCTCGCTCTCGGCGACCTGAAGTCTAACTCTCCTTCCTTGGCTTTGTCCTTTTAATATTCCCTTAAATTGTCAAAGAAAGAAATTCTACATTCACTTTAAAATTATATAGACTGACAATGGTATACTGTCTTCCCAGTAGTACATTGAAGCATACTGGGTTTTTCTTAAAATCTTAAAGCAGGGCCACCGTGGTGGTGTTTCAGAATCTGGAGTGAATTCAGGAGAAGTTTACGTCTTCCCACTGCCCACATTGGCAGCCATCACTTGGAGCACAGCAGTACCTGGGGAGTCTGTGTCTTCCCCTTTCCATGGGCCTTTCTGACTGAGGTGTACTGCTTAGCGCCCTCAGAATGTCTAGGAGAGAGTGAGCGTGCATGTGTGTGTGTGTGTGTGTGTGTGTGTGTGTGTGTGTGTGTTGGGTGGGAATCCCCTCAGAATGTCTAATAAAGAGTGTATGTGTGCGTGTTGGTAGGTGGGAGGGGTACCCCTCAGGATGTCTAAGAGAGAGAGAGTGTGGGGGTAATGAGGGGGTACTCCCCTCAGGATGTCCTAACGGAAAGAGAAAGAGAGTGTGTGTATGTGTGTGGAGGGAGTACCCCCTCAGGATGTCTAATATAGAAATAGTGAATGAGTGTGCGTGTGTGTGTGTGGTGGGGGGAGAGTACCCCTCAGGATGTCTAATGGAGAGAGATTTATGTTTGTGTGTGTGTGTGTGTGTGTGTGTGGTGGGTAAGCATACCCCTCAGGATGTCTGATGGAGAGAGAGAGCATGCTGTGTGTGTGGAGGGTGTGTGGAGGGAATCCACCTTGGTGCTCCGGCACCTCCTCTTGCTCTCAGTGCTCAGGACCGTTACCCATTTGTCCCAGTTCTTGTGGGTGTCATCCTTTCAGCAAACATGCCTGCTCATGCCACAGCAGCAAGCCCAGATGGGGAACATGAGGCCATCCTGGGCTTCTGCCAGATACGGAGCAAAGGCCCAGCGCTCCTTCTGTGGAAAAGCTGGGCTTGGCTTTATCAGGCAGAGCCATGACTTGGTTCGGGGCAACAGAAATGCCTACATGAAGAAATGAAGACACCTTAGGGTCTCATCTAGTAACTAGTTTTTTTTTCTCAGTTTTTAGACTGAACATGGTCCTAAATAACCAAGACAGTCACAGAAAGACACACAGAAGCCACAGCCTGGCAGGAAGAGGTCTAGTGCTTTTAGAAGGGTTCTTGTTGTGGGGACCACACTAGGGCCAAGAACCAGACTCAGAGGTGGGCCAGGTGATTCCAGAGTAACTAAACCAAGGGATGTGCCTGGGGACATGTAGTTATCAGGGATTAAACCCAGGAGCTCACACTTGCCAGGTAGATGCTCAGCCACTGAGCCACGTTCTGACCTCTCATATGTGTCTGCTTGTTTGTTTATTCAGTTCAGGAGGGGGATGGTTACTTCTTTTTTTTGTTCTTGTTTTGGGTTTTGGGTGATGCTCAAGGCTTCCTCCTGGCTCTGAACTGAGGGGTCACTACCAATGGTGCTCAGGAGACCATATGGGGTGCTGTGGATAGAACCCAGGTCAGCTGTGAGCAAGGCAGACAACCCTACTCACTGTGCTCTCTCTCCAGCCCCTTGGGGCCTACTCCTGACTTGACCCTTGCAGATTGCTACTGGCTACTGGCTCCACGCTACAGCAAACCATGAGGGAATCAATGTCTCACCTGTAGAACGAGTTAGGTCCTTTGAGCCACAATTCCCAGGCCTTGAGTCTTTTCCTTTTTTTAATTAAATCACCATGATATATAGATACAAAGCTGCTCATGATGGAGTATCAGTCATACAATGTTCCAACAGTCATCCCCTCCACGGGTATACATTTCCCACCACCAATGACCCTCTTTTCCCTCCTGTCCCCCACCCCAGCCTTGGCTCTGTGGCAGGCACTTTCCTTCTTTCTCTCTGCCTCTCTCTCTCTCTCTCTCTCTCTCTCTCTCTCTCTCTCGTGCATTATGGTTAGTAATACAGATAATGAGAGGTTATTATGTTTTGTTCCTTTACCTACTATCAGCACTCAGAAAGTGTCATCGTTATGGTGATCTTTTACAACTATCTGCCGTAGTGGTCCCTTCCCTATCCCAGCTACATTTTCCCCAGCCACTTGAGGCAGGCTTCCAATCATGAACCAATTCTCCTGGCCTTTGTTTCTGCTGTCCTTTTGTATTGGTTTCATATTATGTTCTTTTACTTCCCAAAAACGAGTGCAGTCATTCTGTGTCTGTCCCCCTCCTTCTGAGTCTTTAAAGGAGGACCTGAGGGTGGATTCTATTATTGGCCTTGGGGCTCTGCTTCCAGAGTGTCCTGTCAGGAGGGGTTTGTCTCTCATTCCGAACTGGCTCTTCTAGCAGGTTCCCAGCCAAGGGCTTCTGCAATACAGGGATCCCATCTTAAGAACTGCCAGTTTAGTTTCTGATGCTCAGGAAAATTAAGTCAATGTAGGGTGTCTTCTGGCAAATTCAATCTCACCCATTTCTGGAAAAAAGCCAAACAAATAAGGGCCATGATCTGCTGTGTTCCTTTAACAGGTGAGTGTTGATTGTGCCCTCCCAGGTGCTGCTCACCTCCAGAAGCAGAGAGGAAACGTCCCTTATGGAGAGGCTCCTAGCAGTGCAGAGAGACACAGAACAGGGGGCAAAGAGAGGATGAGGTAGAGTGAGAACTGAGGTTATGCTGGTGCGTGCCATCGGTCATGTACCAGCACATAGGCACACACCAGGTTTACTAGCATACGTGGGGGACCGCATGTATTATATGCCCGCCACATAGATATGCACCAGTAAGTGTAGACCTGGACCAATCACAGAACACACACACACACACAATCACATAGACACACACTAGTCACACAGACCTGCATCAGGACTACAGACTTGTGCCAGATCACAGACATATATCCATCACACAAACACACTGAGATTGCAGACATGTGCCAGATGCTTGACATTTACCAGTCATGCAGACAGGCTCCAGAACTACCGACTAGTACGACAGGTCTAGAATGACAGACAGGTACCAGGGTTACAGACACAGACACATGTCAGAGCACAGGCATGCACTAGTCACATAGATCTATTTCAGAAGGACAGGTCATCAGGGTGGCACGGTAGCAAAGGTTGGAGAAGCAGGAGTGTAGGCAGGCTCGTGGCCATTGTCACTGAGGCCAGGCAGACTTGTCTGTGGTTGTCAGGGACACACTTCCTGACATCAGCACACTTGTGCTGCAAACGCCTCTGCTGTGGTCAGCTCATACCAGGTCTTGGGTGTACAGAAGACTGGATGTATAATCCACCAGAGGAAAACGCAGAGAAGCAGCTGTTTCCAAATTGGTACCCTATTGAGTCCAAGAGGAAAAGAGCTTCCCAGTTACACAAAGCTGGCTTGAATTCTGACAGGCAGTTCTGGGGTGAAAACACTGACCCTCTTATTACCAGGTCCTTGAACCTACTGCTTCTCAGGATCACCCTATAAACTCCTCTGAAAATCAGCTATAATTGATAAATGAAATTCTCAGTAAGAAAATGGATCCAGTATGTTGTTTCCGCACCTTTCGACAACAGCTTGGAGCCTGGAGTAACTGGCTTGCAGTGGCATTTTGTTAGGCATAGTTGATGGGTTCCATTTAGAGGAATGATATTAACACTCATGCCAACATTTGTCCGTGTGAAATGAAGGAGTATTGACTTGCTCAGCCAAGGTAGCATTCAAAATAATGTAAATTGGCCCCTTTTGTGATGTGACAATGGAGTGGGGTAAGAGTTAATGTTCCTAATTGAGATAGCACATTAACCTTTGGGGTTTGTTTTTTTTTCCCCTTTGGGACACACCCATCAGTGCTCAGAGGGTATTTCTGATTCAGTACTGAGGAATCACATCTGGCAGTGCTCAGGGGACCGTATGGGATGCCAGGAATGAAACCCAGGTCAGCCATGAGCAGGATGAATGCCCAACCCTCTGTCCTATTGCTCGGTCCCTAACCTTTTTTTAATAATACTTTACCAATTCAGTAAAGATTAGGTTTTTAAAAAATCTAATGTGTTAACTCATGTCTTGGGGTAGCTTTTCTACCGAGTTTGTTTGGATCTGTTTCTCTTTGGCTTACTGTCTTACTAGCCACATCCTATAGCAGGTGGTACAAATGCCCGGAGGCTGCCTGCCCATGCTGGGATGGATTGGGTGGGCAGGTGAGGACTCCAGGGATGTAGGAAAGCAGCTTCTCTCTCTCAAAACCAGGGTGGGTGTGACTTCTCCGTGACGTCTCACTTTGATATTTCATGGCATCTTTCCTTTTGTTTGTCCTCTTTACAGTCCAGGCATTTCCCAAAGCCTGGAAGCTGCTTGCCTGAAGCGTGGATCTTGAATGGTCTAACTAGACTTGTCCATCACCCCGCCTATCTCCTGTCCCACAGTACAGGGCAGACAGT